>JANBXA010000730.1:8622500-8695000 GCA_030556225.1 Cricetiscus sungorus
TTTTGTATAAACTGACTACATGACTGCTCCATGGTTATGGGGAAGGTTTTTATTGTAGATATGAGAATATAGCCTGGGGCATCTGGAAAAGTCTGGAGCAAAAAGAGAAAGAAGTAGAGTGAACATGGCAAGCAGATTGGATATGGCCAGACTTTTGGCAAGAGAGGGAAGAATAACAGGACATAGAGAATAGAGAAAACATAATGAAAGAAAGAAATGGGAACAGAGCAGAGAGAGGGGGGGAAGAGAGAGAGAGAGAGAGAGAGAGAGAGAGAGAGAGGAGAGGGGAAAGAGAGAGAGAGAGAGGGGGAGAGGGGAAAGAGAGAGAGAGAGAGAGAGAGAGAGAGAGGGGGGGAGGAGGGGAAAGAGAGGAAACACAGCGAGAACAGCAGGATTACATGGAGAATTAGTAGCAGTATCGGGAAGGAAGCCTTGAGCTGGAAGGAGTTTAGGGTAGAGGAGGAGATGAGAAGAGATGGGATGCTAGCATGGTCTCTGAATGTGTAACAGGTACCTGTGATGCTGAGGGAGCCTGAGACTAGCGTGAGCTTTGATGCTAATGGACACCACAAGTAGCCACAAGTCTCTTCTGTCAGAGGTAAGAAAAATGACTCTGTATGGTAGAGGAGAGTTGATTTCACAAACTCCTGAGGAATGCTGGCTTCTATGTAACTGCCAGAAATCCTCCTACAGCCCAGGTTTAGCTCATTTCTAGATCTTTGGACTGCTTTTTGGAGTTTGGAGAACTGCAGTTTCCTTTGCACTTGACACTCTCCACCATCTCACATAATCTGGAGCTCATGGACTGGCCAGAATTCTCCATCATCTCCTCCAGTACTGGGATTGGAGATGTGAACCACCAGGGCCCACTTTCATGTGAATGCTGGGATCTAAACACAGGTCCTTTAAACAGCAGGCACTTTAGCAACAGAGCTGTCTCCCCAATCTGTAGATGTTTCTTTGTGTGTGTGTGTGTGTGTGTTGGAGGGGGGGGGTTCTTCATAACTGCCTTTCCTCACTAGACCCTTTCTCCAATGCCGAAAAAAGGAAACTAGGCTAGAAAGTCCTGCTTATATAACTAGTTTCATTTGACAACTACAACACAGGCCAAACATTTAATATTTCACAACACAGGCTTTTTACAAAGTTCCTTTATGTTTCAACACAATACAGCGTTCAAAGACCATCTGATCATCTTTGTAGCCCCTTACATCCCATGGGTGCAGTTAAAATTCTAGGGGGAAGAAAAAAACTGTTCCACATAACAGCATCACATCCTTATCCTCCCTTTTATTCCTTCCCCTCCCTCCTGTGTTCTCTGGGGTGGCCAAGCCAATACCCTGAATACCCTGGGTAATTCACTTTCTTGACACTCCCAAGGGCTGGGAGAAAAGCCCTCCTTTGATCTGAAAATGAGTGTATTGACTCCTCTCAGTGCCAGCAGGGTTGTGACAAATGGTCATTATCTCAGATGAGATAATGAATGAGAAAATGCTTTGTGATTGTTTTATTATGGTTAGTAATTTATTTGTTAGTATTGTTATTACCCCTAATAAAATGACCCCCATGCTTCCGGCTCTATAGTCCTCACGCTGGCTATGTACAATGCCTCAGATTTGAACAAGATGCTTCAGGATAAGCAGGGGAGGGAGCCCTATCCATCACTATTCCAGGCCCTGGAATGAGATGCCAGATTAACAAGTGTCTACCACGCCTAATTGATTCTGAAAACAGCTTCCCAGTGCTGGCCTCACTGTTATTTATCATAGATATTGTGTTCATGTGTTCCCACAGTAAAAAGGTTTGCCTACCCCTGCTGAGGTTCCCAGCATTCCACTACCAAGACCCATCTCTAGACCTAGAACAGCCACCTTCTCCACGCCCCCCGCCCGCCCCTGTTACTCCAGCTTCCTCCCCAGAGCCTTTTCTCCCTAAAGCTTCCCAACCAACTCTTCATAACTTGGAATCTCACACACACATATACACACACCCCAAAAAAGGAAGAGAGAAAAGATGATGGTTGGAGTGTAACTCCGAGTGAGCAAATAGACCGGGTACTGAGAGCCATGGAGATTGCATTTGCAGTCAGAGGAGGTTGCCTGAATCTGCTGGTAACTCCCCGAAGACAGCTCCACACAGTGACCCTGGTGGGTCCAGAGGAGTGGAGGGGGAGTACTTGAGAAGTTTTACTTCTCTGTGTGTTTTTCAAATAAATAAGCCTGTGTAAGTCCCAGTGGGTTGGAGTGCCAACTGCTTTCTCGATCAGAACCTTAAAAAAGGAGTTAAAGAATAGAATTTTTAAAAGAACAATTTATAATGAGCAAAAATAGATTAAAATATTATTCTGGAAGAAATACAATTTGGGGGTTAGCAGCTGGTTTTATGAGGGAGATAATATTCCCCTCCTTTCTCCAGGACTGAAAATGCTGGAGAGATCTTTGCCCAGCCCTGGAATCACTACCAAGACTTAACACAAAGAAGATTATTCCATCTCTCCTCCAGGGGGCACTTGGCAGCATCACATTGCAGACCCACCTTGTGCTGTTTAGAAGCATAACCTGGGAATGCCCTGACAATAACTCCCATCTCTTTCCTTCCAGGCAAATGAAGACTCACCTCTTCTTTATCTGGGGACAATCTGAGTTGGGTCAATGTCTTCCATTGTGTGGCTAATGTTTCCCACCAACTATTAGCAAAAAGGACAGATAGGGCCCTGGCTCTTGCAGTTGTAGGGAAAGAATAGTTTTTTAAATGTCATCTAGAATACAGAGTCTGATCTCAGACATTCTAAAGTCACGGGCTCTTCTAAAATGTGTCCAACAGAAACAATAAGCTTGATGTGTAGCATTCTCTTTATGTTTTATGTTATCTTTTTTTACATTTAGAGTGTTTCTGCAAGTTAACAACCTAGAGCAGGAAGAAGGAATCCACTTACAGAGGTGCACAGCATCCCCTAGGAATCCTCTTTGTCACAAAGATACATATGTGTGTGTGCACGTGTGTGTGGCGGGGGGGGGTGCCAGAAATCAGCACCCAGTACCTCCCTTGATTACTCTTCATCTTATTGTTTCAGAAAGGGTCTCTCATTGAACTGGCCATTCTATGACGAGCTAGACTGGCTAGCCAGGACCAGTGAGATGCTGGATTCTACCCTTCTCCATCACTTCCACGGTGAGATTACAGAGCTACACTTGACCATAGCTAGCTTTCTGGTGTAGGTGTTAAAGATCTGTACTCATACTCACACAACACATGCTTTAGACTGAGCCATCTTCACAGCCCCTCTTAAGGAGATTTTAATGTTGAGGCATGTTTGTTAAATGCCATCTAGAAGTAGCTTTCTCTGAGTCCTACAATAAGTATGCAGTTACTGAATTTAAATTATCTACCCTTTGAGAAGAAGAACACATGGCCAGTGCTCTGAGACCACAAAAAAAGTATGTTCACATATGAGACGTAACTAAGAAGGGGAAATTGAGAGATAGGAAGATAACCATTATCCTAGGTTGGATGCCCAGGCACTCAGAGAATCTAGGCATACGTTGTCCACATGACCTACAAGTAAAAGGGTGCCCATAAGGTCTCCTCAAAAAGACAGTTAATGATGACTTCAGAAAACAAAAATATATCACAAGAAAAGTCTGAGACAGGAATAATGGTTGGAAGTTTTTGAGTGACTTTTACATGTCAGACACTGTTTTAATTGCTTTGTTCCGATTAATGCATTTAGTCACAATGTCAGTCACAACTAAGGAAGTCCAATCCTGTCATTGGCACCTGAAGTGGGGGAGTCAGGAGGACTTGTTAGCACACCAAGAGGGTACCCAGAGAACAGGAGGATTGCTTGCCGTGGAAAACATAGCATGCACGCGCGTGACACACACAACACACACACACACACACACACACACACACACACATGCTCTCTCTCTCTCACACACACACACACACACACACATGCACGCAGGCACGCACACGCACCACACACCACACATACACACACACACGCATGCACACATGCACTCTCTCTCATACATACACACGCACGCACATGCACCACACACCACACATACACACACACACACACACACACACACACACGCACACATGCACTCTCTCTCCACACACACACACACACACATACTAGCAAGGTGTGAAGACAGAACAGCTTTCTAGAATAAGGCACACATTTCCCTTCCTTTACTTGTTGCTAGTCTTCTTTCCCACTTTCAAGAGGGAAAGTGTTTGGTGACCCAGTGAATTAAAAGAAAGTTTCTGGGGCTTTCAATCTTTTTTTCCCACCTGCTACCAAATGAATGTAACTAAAGAGTCTGAGCTGGCTTCCTCTGGGCTCTGAACAGTCGACATGTCCCCAGCCCTTGTTCCCAGCCTCTGAGACCATGCAGTTACTGTGGAGGGGACTTTGTAAGAATAGTAACAACCTCTGAGAACCTTTTGCTTGGTGGAACAGTGCCACCAACAGATTTTGAGATCAAGGCATCTTAAACTGGTCACAGAGTCATGCTGGTCTTGGGTGAGAATTAGTCATCTAGGGGTGCTGTCAAGTTCCTTCCATGGAGCTAAGAACTCGACAGCCAGGAAAGACAGAAGACAAAAAGGGAAGACCAGGAAGGGAAGGCAACAGATAGAGAAAAAACAAAAGCTGCAGACTCAGAGAACAGAGACAGCCATGGACAGGAGATGGAAAGAGCAGAAACAGCAAACTTTACCCAGAGCAGTATCTGACTCCCATCTGGGGAGGGGCCCCAGAGCTGAGAGTCTGTCAACTGGGGGTCTCTGAGATGGATTTCCATAGGGTCCAGTGTTTTCCTCTGCCCTGACTCCCTCCTCTTCTCCCTCATTGGTCTACCTAGACATCCTTTCTTGGACTGGCTCTCTAGGCTCTTCTAACACTCACAATAGTGGAAAAGTCTTCAGGAACAAGCAGCTTCCAGGGATGCAAGTGTAGCCATCTTAAGGGGCCAGCCCTTGCTTTCCCCTTCTAGCTCAGCTCCCCACAACTACTGTAGCCCAGTTCCATAAAACCCCCTCCTCAAACGTTTTAAGGAGAATTCCAAAAGGAATATCAGAACATTCTAGGCATCTGAGGCAAACAAATCTGGCCTTCACTGTTAGATTGTGCTACCATTGAGTAGCTTTGTGGTTTGGGACAAGTTAGCTAACTAGTTCCTATTCCACCCACCCCATTGTCCTGGACCAGTCAATGTATGTACCAATTATCTCCTGGTAATTGGTTAAATGTTGCTCTGAGAAGGTCCTAGTTTGGAAAGCAGCTTCATGATCACTTTTTGATGCTGTGAAATGGGGGGAAAAGTCACATTACAGGGTGACTTAGGATGTTGGGCCTAATATATTGTAACTGCTACTATGCTGTTCTGTACATGGAAATGTTCCGCAAAAACTCATTACCTCTTTGTCCACTTGCTTGAATATCTCACACAATTACTGCAACAAATTTTAAAGATTCAACCCCAAAAAAGATTATTAAAATGTCTCATTACTAATTTCATGTTGATGGCATAACCATTATGATCAATATGACAGCACTTGGCATATACAATTAAATAAAATATTGTTTTAAAATCAATTGTATCTTTTTTTACTTATTATTAGTGTGGCTATTTTAAAGGGGTAAAATTGGGGATTAGAGGTGTAACTCGGTGGCAGAGTCTATACTTAGCAGGCAGTAAGTCCTGAGTTCAATCCTCAATACCAAGAAATTTTCTTTTTTATTCTTCTCTCACATATTACATTCTGACTGTAGCTTCCCTTCCCTCCACTCTTCCTAGTCCTTCCTCCCCCACCCCATCCCCATTCACTGCTCTTCCATTTCCCTTCAGAAAAAGGGCAGATCTCCCAGGGACATCAACCACATCAAGTTGCCCTCCCTTCATATTAAGGCTGGACAAGGCAACCCAGCATAAGGACAAGGGTCCCCAAAGCAAGCAAAAGAGTCAGAGGCAGCCACTGCTCCCACTGTTAGGGGCCTCAAAAGAGGACCAAGCTACCCAGCCATAACATCAATGCAGAGGACATAGGTCAGGCGCATACATGCCCCATGATTGCTGGTTCAGTCTCTGTGAGCCCCTATGAGCCCTCTGGCTCCTGCAGTCCTCCCTCCCCCAATTCCCCAAGCTCTGCCTAATAACACCAAGAGATCTTAAGACATTAAAATGATTTTTAAAATGTGTAATTGCATGCGTGGTTTGGTTTAGATTTCTGTTGATTGACAGATTCAAATGATCCATTGATGCATCTACTATCCTCCTTCCTCCCCACTACCAGCACCCTGCATCCCTTCCCCATGAGAATGCTTCCCTCTGAACCTCAAGGAAAGAAATGAATATATTTATCAGTGAATTTTAAACTCTTTTCTGGATATTGAAAGGTTAAAGGGGCATAAACTAAGGAGTAAAATGAAATCAATCTGCATCATGGATCACCACAGATAGCATCTCCTTGGGGATAGAAACATTGACCCTGAGTTCATTGGGAAAGCTGAAAATCTGAACCAATACTGGAATGTGTCCCTGTTGGCCAGGGGAAGGGGGTCTGAGATGCCAGAAAAGATATGGCAATCTCAATCAACCCCTCTCTTCAGTCTCTATCTCTATCTATCTCTGTCTCTGTGATTGGCTAACTCTTGAGAACACTAATATAACATCTCAGGTCACTAGGAAGAGGGAGGCCCTTCTCACACTCCATCTGCACTGTTACTACAAAAAAAGTATTTTCTAGTCACAAAACACTCACCCACTGCCAACCTCTCTGATATCTTTCCTCCTTGAAAGAGCTTGGTTCCTAGATATATGGTGACATGGGGATTCAATAGATGTCACTCAATAAAACACAAGGAGTCAATTCTATCCAAATCAATAATAAACTCAACTGATGACTGTGGTGGCATTCATCTAAGCAGGAAGAATAAATGTCCAATTAGAAAATACTAGCCCTGGAGTTTTGACATTTTCATCAGAAGTGTAGTTTTCAAAGAGAAATAGGAGGGGGAAAGTGAGGTGGAGACCAACACAAACAGTAAAATTTAGATAAACTGGCTGGAAACTCCTGCGTCTAAGCCCATGCTGATGTTTAGACTTTCACAGATCTGCTCTGAGGGTGTGGCCTTCTGCTGCCATTGAAATGCACATTGACACTGGGGCCCAGGCTTCCTTTTTCAATATTCTCTTTTTGATGGTTTACAAATAGCAAATTCTCAAAATTTTTAATAATTATAAGGATATAAACTAAAAATGCATTGCATATCTGAACAGTAGGCATTCTTATTTTTCATACTTATTAATCCATTGATTGGTTGATCTTTAGTCTAGAAGAACCTGTTGGCTGAACTTGTAGAGACACCTATCAACTCTGTCACAGAGGTAAAAGAAAAACTAGTGTTTGCCACCAACCCAAATTGAGTCTTAGTCAATGCATGGGGTTTTCCCGTCTCTTCCAGGTGTTTCTGCACCAAGCAGAAACACTGACATCACTCCCCAGCAGGGCACCGCCTTTCTGGATGGTCCTGCAGTTTGTAAAGAAAGGAAGGACATTGTGAAAAGTGTGAGTTGAATAAATCTAATCTTAATGTGTTCCATAAGATAGTTCATGTCTGAGCTTCCTCAGCTCTCATCATCAAAGTCATCCACCCACCTCACCCCACAGTCAAACGACTCCTCTTTGATGATGAGCCAAGGTCATGGGAGAAGCTATGGCTTGAAGCAACAGCATCTGAGATTGAAGCGAAACAGCAAGATCCTCACTTTCCCTCGGTAACCACAACAATTGGACGGGATTCTGGCCTGAGTGATGAATCTGCAACCAAATGGTCCCCAGATGGCAACTGCAGCTGCTCTTTCTACCAGCCGCACCTCAGCTCATCCATCTTCAGGACACACCCATGGCTGAAGAGGAGTGAGAAATTGAGTTGACAGAGCCATCAGAGAATCTCTTTTGCCTTCTGCATTCTTTTCTTTCGATCATGTTCCTTGGGCTTTGGGCTTCTTGTTCTCACCTTCATGCTGTCTCTGTGATGACACAGAAACCCTGCCTTCGAACCAGGGTGAGTAACGGCCCCGGGCCCCAGCAGAATACATGATGCCTAGTGAATTGGGTCAGGGAGGAGGGGCAGAGGGAGGTGGAAATGTTGCTCAAAATGCCTAGGTAGGAAAAAGATCACAAGGAACCAGCGAGTACCCAGGGAGTATCTGAGCATTCATACTTATTCTCCAGTTAAGCCTGAGGGTCTCAAGAGCACAATATTCCAGAATTCATTGTTCAAATAGATTTGATTCCTATCCAGGGGGCTGTTAAGTCACTGACCACTTTAAAGCTAATCAGGGAAAGCAGACGACACTGGAAACATTTAGTAAATGGCACTAAGCTTCTGTTTTGTCTTCATGACCTGGGATTTATAAGGGAATTTCACTGGCTTTGTAGCAATGTAAGATAGGCATTAGATGTTGATGAGGAAAACAAAATTCCTGCCAAAGGTGAGGGGAGTTTTGCAAAGAGGAAATGAGCAATGCACAACCCGTCATTATTCACTGTACAAGTCCTTCGCAGCATTCAGAAGAAAGACACAGAAGCACAGTGGGTACCTGCTAAGAAACAACACTTCTGGAATTCACATGATCCCTGAGGAAGGCACAAATGTGGCTCCTTGTCTTGTGGCCTTACTGTTCTATTCAGCCATCCAGACATCTGAGTGGACACCCCTACTCTAGACTGTCAGAAGCCGAAACAAACCACTCACAAATCTCAAAGCAACTAGAGAAAACTATAGCGGTCTGTTAATCTACACAGACTACCCAGGTCTAACAGACTTTCTGTTAATCCACACATCTGCACAGACTACCCAAATCTAACATTTTCTGGTCAAGCCATCATTCTTTAACTTGGAACCCTAGCACATAAGTACAGTTCCCTCACCCACCAGCTGCTCACCAAAACATCCGTTTGTTACTTAATATAAAGGAAGGTTGTGATTTCTGGGGGTGGGTGGCAGTGGCATTGGGGGACAGGGAATCCTGTGGCCTGAAATGCTGCTGTCCCTACAGTTTGCAGAAATTGACTGCCCCACCCACCATGGTGTGGAAGGCCAGGTTCATTTGCCTTCTCTGGCTAAAGCCTTTTCTAACAAACTCAGATGCCAGAAAGTATTTTCAGGTGCAAAGGAAAATGTCTTTGTGTACTGTAAATTACTCACCCTGTGGAGCGCTATAACTGTAAAACCCTCCTAGGCTAGAACAGAGAAGCCCACCAGAGAGATGTGTGAAAGTGACAGATTCGTAATGAACAGCCTATTCTTTTCCTTTTGTTTCCCTCATGAGGTCTTAAGTATGTTCAGGGGTAGCCTTTCACATGAATGTGCAGAACAATAGAGGCTGTGGCACGGGGAGGGGGATGCTTGTTTCTAGATAGGATTTTAGAAAGACAGGAAGAAAGTTCAATTGTATCCAGGAAAATGACATGGCACAATGGATAGCCTGGCAAACTTGTGACCTCAGGGTCCAACCCTAAATTGAAATGATGATGATGATGATGATGATGATGATGATGATGATGATGATGATGATGGCAGCTGATGCACTGTGATCAGACAGCATCATGCTCCTACCACCATGTCTTCTCCACCATGAGGGAACAAACACTTAAACTGATGGCCAGAGTACCCACCCATCTCAAATCACTTCTTCTCAGGTCTTGGGTCATGGCAACAGGAAGAATAACTAACACAGCCCCAAGTAGCATTACAAAGTCTTCTGAGGGAATGCTCAATAGAGCACAGTGAACCTCTGATACCAAAGGTGGAGGGAACAGAGTAGATTCTGATAGGCCTAATTCCTATCAAGCAGGGTAGGGCCATGTAAAGACCACTAGATGAAGGATCACTCATCCACCTTACCTCAGATTTTTAGGCAAGTCACTTGTCCCCAAGCTGCTATTCCCTCAACAGAAAAACTGGGAAAATGATACCTCCCACATCAACCTTGATACTAGTACACAGATTAAGTACCAGGGGCTGTGTTGGTGCATGTGTTTAATCCCAGCACTCATGAGGCAGAAGCTGGTGGATCTATGTGAGTTCCAGGCCAGCCTGGTCTATAAAGCTACACCGAGAAACCCTGCCTCAAAAAATCAAAAAACAAAACAAAACAAAAACATTAAGTACCAGGATTATGGAAGGACACTTAGAAAGTTTCAAAAATCCATAAAAAGGTAATTAACTTCATTCTAATAAGGAGTTGGCATTCATAAATGTAATAGATTAATGGAGAAATCTTTAGCACTACTACACCAATCTTGAATACTGCCAACCTTTCTTTGGGGATTAAGAAGGCATCTTAGGAAACAGAAAAGCCTTCGAGTTACATAGGTGTTGTACTGAATTGGATGACAATTACAGTTTATGCAGGTCCTTTATGTGTGTGTTCAAAATGGTTCAGAAGCAGTTACTACATCCCATTGTGCATTTAGCCACCATGCTCCATAGTTACATAAGAGATAGATGGACTCATTGGAAACCATGTTAACTTGAATAATTCTGAATGACACCGAAAGAACAAAGTAAAGGGACACAGTTCAATAACCAGATACACTTGGATACAATTGACTAAGGATGTCTTTCACTCAAGACACTTTGTTTCTATCTGCTATTGGGTTATTAGATACAATTGATTGAGGGTGCCCTTCACTCAAGATGCTTTGTTTCCATCTGTTGTGAGTTGTTGGATACAATTGATTAAGGATGCCCTTCACTTAAGACACTTTGTATCCATCTGCTGTTGTGTTATTGGATACAATTGACTAAAGGTGCCTTTCACTCAAGATACTTTGTTTCCATATGCTGTCATGGTATGGTGATACAATATTGCCTAGAAAACCACTATAATAAATATAAAAACTTAACTATCCACAATGTGACTAGAACTTTTTTGAACCTTTGTTCCCAACCTTCCCAATTATTTGTGACAATCCTGAGACATTTTGTTTTATACCTCTGTTTAATGATTTACAAAGTTTATGGACTACCATGTGCAGTTTGTAAAGCATTAAACACAGAATGGTGGTGAGGAGGGTGGTGGCTCTAGGACCCAACATAAATGTAAATGTGATAGACCCTAAACTGGATGTCTAATCATGAATGAAGGCTCAAAGGATTCTTTTCTGCTTTGTTTTTCTTAATATTTACTATGTGGTTTGGTCTCTCTCACTTAACCCTTTCACACCCTCTTACATCCTTCATAAACAGAGAAGTTGCATTTTAATGAAAGCACTTAGAGTGTCCATAATCTGTGTATAATAAATATGCCTTTTGTGAAATGGGTCCATGAGTTTTAAGTTAGTATACTTAATCTGTTATTATATGAATGCCATATTAAATTAAGAATGGGTTCTGGGGATATGATAAGGCTAAAGAATGTTCTCTGACCCTGCTTATATCATTAAACAAAACTCCAATATTTCAAACAAATATTAAAGTATTTTGGTAATGGAAACTATCCAACAGTCCACTGAAAGGGGACTTTTTAAATATTTATTGTAGCACTAGAAAGTTATTCAAATGATGAGGCAGATGCATATACTGTTTAGGAAAAAAATCCTAAAGTACCATGAGCATTGGCTGATGATAAAGGATGGATGGACAGACATTCAGAATGACTGACAAGATAAAGCCAGAATGGGGAGCAGACTGGGTGTCAGTGGAGATACAGAGCTAGCTTGAATGTGTGTGATTTTCTTTGTCCTGTGCATCTGTGTGGTTTTTTAATGAACTTACATACTAGCCATGAAATACTACAGTTTAGATTTTTTTTTGAAAGGTTGCCAGGGAAGTTTCATACACGCATGTACACACACACACACACACACACACACACACACACACACACACACACACGTACAAGCTGTACTGGAAATTGGAATTAGGAGAGGGGCTCTGAGCATCCCAAGGAAGATTGGACTCTGCTTTTAAACAGGAGGCAACCACTGGATTCACAATGGAAGGAGTTCTTAGAACCCAGAGGGTAATTGCTTATATAATCACAGAGTGGACTTGGTATTTATAGTTAACATTAGCTTCCCTCTTCAGTCATTTCCTCACAGATAATTGAAGGTTAAGCAGGAGGAGGATGGGAAAGTCATACCTATGGTCTCTAGCACTGGGGCTGCAGGTAGTGGAAGATAGCTGTGAGTGTAGCCAAACACAAAATCATAAGCATACTTAAGAATTATTAAGTTTTCCATTTCTTGTAAATTAATAGTGAATTAACTGTGTGGCTCTCATGTGTGAACCTAGAAGATGACAATGTTGCACTACAATATGTAAATATTGAACATACCTGCAAGTAACAGCAGCCCAGCTCAAGCTTGCCTACCTCTAGGGTAGCTTTATTTACCTATGAGTCTGTGTGTACACATCAAGCCTGTTAGCATTCTCCTTCTGCTTTGACTACAAGGAACAGAAAGTTCTTGCTGTAATTTGAATGGGAAATATCCTCTAAGTGCTCATGTGTTTGGACACTTGGTCTCCAGCTGGGGTACTATCTTAGAAAGCATAGACTAAATGGAAAAATGTAATTCCTGGAGTTTTGTTTCATTAAATAAACTACTGCCCATATCTGTTTCTCCCTTTCCTGCTTTCTTTCTTGATGGATGGATGGACGGATGATAGATAGATAGATAGATAGATAGATAGATAGATAGATAGATAATAGAGATAGATGGATGATAGATAATAAAGGTGGATGGATGAATGGATTGGTGGATGATTCATCAATGGATATCAGACAGATAATAGACATTATTCCTGATCCATCCAAACATGAGCAGGCTTCTACCATGCCTTTCTTACCTTGAGAGACAAAATAAATCCTTCCCTGAGTTGTATCTCATGTGGCTTTTGTTCACAGTGACAGGAAACTGGATGGTATAGACCCATGCTTCCTCAGAGAACTTCTTACCCATTCTGGGTTCATAGTGATATAGCAGGTGAAGACAGCCAGGTGTCATTCACACAACCAATGGTTGTGAAAGCAGCCATCCCATAACTCATTCAGTGAACAGTTCTACTGTCACATGGGGAAACCACCATGAGGATAACAGAGCCACCAGCTTTACAAAAGTTGTGGATGAAAATATTCTTAAGACATGGGGGCATCATTTATTCTCCGACTATTAACAAGTAGGAAAAAGAATGTGTTCGTGGGCACACTCTGTAGACCTGTCATTAAGAAAACACAATGATCTCAGTGTGGGGAAAAGGAGAGGTTGAAAGAGCCAAGAACCAAGACAGCCTTGGGTGGCTCACAGGAAGCTGTGCTCAGCACATCGGCACACATGGAAACATGTGCGTGGTCACGAACAAAGAGTAATTGCAGGGTGCTTTATTAATTGAAACTAAATGTCCTCTTCTTTGTAACGTGGCTGGATACTGAAAACCTCAACACATGACAAAAGGACACGCATAGTCAGCAGAGAAACCTCAGCTTTGAACACTGTGCCAAGAAGGAGAAAGTTTAGAATGAGTTTTTCTCTGGCTCCTTATGCCAAAGAAACCACAAATGGACTCCCAAGGATCTGAATAATGGATCAGCTTTCACTCAAGCCCTCCTTTTCTGTCCCTCTGTCATTTTCCTCCTGTATCCTGTGAGCACTGAAAATTGGTGAGCAAATGCACGGGACACTGATGCATTCAATGTCATCTTTCGCATGAGGTGAGCAACATGTGGGGGGAAGGAGAGCCACACATTCCATACTGACGAACTAAGAGGCAAAAAGAACAAGGCAGAAATAAAGGAGATCTCTAGCCATGAGCCACCTTTTTCCATTGTCAAGTAAATGTGCTCGGCATTCAGTAATTCTGCATGCATATGGAAGTGTAGACACATGGTAGGACAGATTTGCTGTGTTTACAGAGTGGAGAGGGTAGGATGTGCATGCATGTGTTCAAGTGTTGTGGGGGGCAGATGTTGAATGTTTTTCTCTATCACTTTTCACCTCATGTTTTTATTTTTTGAGACAAGAGTCTCTGAACTTGGAGCTCGAGGACTCAGTGAGACTGGCTGGCCAATGAACTTCAGAGGCCCGCTTTTCTCTGCTCCTTTCCTCCCTCCCCATTAGCACTGGGCTTATAGATGTGCCATTGTGCAGAATTTTACATAAGTGCTAGGCATCTAACCTCAAGTCCTTGTACTTTATCAACCAAGCCATCTTCAAGCCCCTGGTTTTCTGGTCTTTCTGACCAGGTTATTTTTCTGCACGTTTAATATGGCTACACTTGAAGGGCTGGCTGATCTGTTGGCCAAATTCTAGTGAATAAATTTAAATTTACTCCTGAATGTCTCCATAAGTTGGTGTTCTAGTGTGTTCCTTGGGATAGACAGATTGTTTTGACCCTCCTCAGTCTGATTTCAAAGTATTCTTTCATGACACTATAATTAGGAAAACGAAAACTTCACTATACCTCCTTGCTTGCCCATGAAGTAACAGTGCTGGGCTCAAGCAAACATCATACAGACACCAATTCACATCACAGAATCCAGGGCATCTAATTGTTCTCTCTTCCTGGCAGCTGAAATGTGTTCCATGATGTGAGCTTGTGTCAATGAAGTTCTTTGCCAACATGACATTTGCCCAGGAACAGGATCTAAGTGCACAAGGAAAGACTTCACCCTTCTGCTTTATAATTGCTTGGTGCACTAAGGAGGAAGCTAAGCAGGAAGCCTCGACCAGCATCATATTCCCTTGTCTAAGATATTTTTTAAATTAAAAAGGAATAAAGAACCCCGCAGGAGTTAGCCCATCTCTCTTTTTCTCAGGGTGCTGGGAACTTAGTGGACATTCAGACTGAGCATGCTTACCAAAAGCAGTCCCCAAAATCTTTCAAAATAATAAGCATGTTTTCTTGGGAGAAAACAGCAAGGAAAAACTCCCTCAGTATTACAGAAACAAGTCTAGGCCTCAAGACACCCAAGAAGGCCATTGAGGGCACTTACATAGATAAGAAATGTCCTTTCACTGGTAACGTTTCCATCCAAGGTCAAATCTGTCTGATAGCATGACCAAAATGAAGATGCAGAGGACAATTGTCATCCATTGGGACTATCTCCATCACATCCAAAAGTACAATGACTTTGAGAATCACCACAGGAACATGTCTGTGTACCTGTCCCACCATTTCAGGGATGAACAGATCAGCATATTGTCACCATGGGAGAGTGCAGCCCCCTGAGCAAGGCCATGTGCTTCAATGTATGCAATGTTACCAAGGCTTCTGGCACCAAGAAGCAGCTTTTAGAGTTCTGAGAGGACTCTGACCAACACCCTAGTACAAGAAAAAAGAAAAGACAACATCTCTTTTTGCAAGACAAGGTCAAAGGAGGCAAAGGGAAGTCTCTAGAAATAAAGCCTAGCCAAGAAGTTTCCCATTCTTGATGTCTAAAACTTCTGAATGGTAGTAATCTTTTTTTCTAATCAAATGTCTGAAGGCTCTAGAAAATTCTTTATAGATAACATGCAGAGTAACTGAAGGATGTGGTTTTGGTTTCTATAGTCCATTTGTCAGTCCAAAGTTTGTTCTGATTTCCCATCTTTATAAGTCTCAGGCTCCCAGCCTGAGACTCTTTCAACTACATTGAACCTGAAGATCAATTTTCACTTTTTTATTTGATCATCTCTTTGGATTATTTCCAGCCCACCCAACCCCCATGCTAACAAAGAAATTAACCCTTTCCAGGGTGGGCTGGGGTCGAGTTTAGCAGTTTTTAAAAATTGCAAGGCACTAATGAGGAGGAGTAAGAAAGAGAAGAGGAAGCCAGGGTAGGAGGCAGAATGATATGGGATCCACAGCAAAGTTGAGGACCTGAGTGAGTCTACAGCTGCAGGCCAGTACAGACAGCTGAGCACAACTGGGCCCACATTCCCCTTGCTGCTCTTTATTATGAAGACACATGGGATATCTGCCATTCTTAATACCAAAATGGCACGATTACAGTCTCCAAGAGCAAATGGTCCTCCTCTCTCAAGTTCTTTGTCCATATGTGCCATCTAATTGTAGTTTAAAATAATTCACTTTTAAACAAAAGGAATTAATCTGTTCAAGGATACATGAAACCTAAACTCTTAAACCTTAGAGTCTGGAAAGCGGGCCAAAGGGCACAAAACTGATCCCCTGGCTCTTTCTAGAAAGGAGACTGGAAAGTAGTGGTTCTCAACCTGGAGGTCATGACCTCTTTGGGGGTCACATCAGACATCCTGCCTATCAGATATTTACATCATAATTCATAGAAGTAGCAAAATTAGTTATGAAGTAGTAACAAAATAATTTTATGGCTGGGGGTCGCCACAACATGAGGAACTATATTAAAGGGTCACAGCACTAAGGAGGTTGAGAACTACTGATCCAAGGTGTTGTGACTTCACCAGATGTCACACTGGAAGAAAAGAACTGTATCCCATGATGCTCCTGGGAAGTGGAAGGGGTTGTGGTTCCTTTGTACAGAGACTGGAGAAAGGAGAGTTGGGTGGAGGAACAGCTGGTGAAAATTGAAGCATTTGGAATGTTGACTCAGATGCCTACAGCAGCTGTCACCATTCCCCAGGTTCAATGTCCACCTGACATGGAAATGGCACCATTAACATAACAGGGGGTTCCATAACTTTCCAATGTGTGCCAACATTAACTGCAATGGGCTGTGACTGTGTTGTTCTCTCTCTCTCTCTCTCTCTCTCTCTCTCTCTCTCTCTCTCTGTCTGTCTCTCTGTCTCTCTCTTTCTCCTTCCCTCCTCCCTCCCTCTTTCTCTGTCCTCCACCCGTGAAGTTTTGACAGCTGACCACTCTTTCAGCAAAGCATTTAGCCTCCTGACAGATGACACAGATGGCTCAATACCACTCCAAACAATGTGACATGAAATTGATCTTCCAAGATTAGGACTGAGGGTGAAGGTGGGTATGGGAGGAGCATTCCACCTTCTGTGAAATCATCACTGGGTGGCAAGGGGAGACAAAAGAGATAGCATGGGTGTTCAAGCCACCCACTGTGTTTGCTTTCGCAAGCCCAGTTATAGTGGCAGCACAACATCAAGGGACAGGTCTTGGTGTGGATTGTCAGTATATGACTGTACAATTATAGCTGGGCTTAACCCATTATATTCAAAAGACAGAAACAGTGAGCCACAAAGAAACTATTTGGGTGGATAAATGTTGATGGAAGCAAAGAAAGGAAATGCATCCTAGGTGGAACTTCCCCCCAGTTTTCCAAACAATCTGGAAATATGTGTGGAGTGGGAGCACCAAAAACTAAGGACTCCCATCTGTGCTCAGCAATAAAATTCAACCAATGAAAGACAGTCTAACTTATTCTTTAAGTTTTCAAATCAAGCTGTGAATATTTTGAATATTTTGCCAGCTTCCATTGGCTTTGAGTTCTCCTGGTATGGCAGTGTGGGTTTGTCCCCTTATTAATCTTTAGGAGTAGCATAGAAGCTCAGCTCCTATCAGTGTGATGGCTTGTTCCCTGATTTTATAGCTGCCAACATGTGTTGGGTAGGGTGGGGTGGGGTGGGGGGCTGCAGAGAACAACAAAGTCAAAGTCACGGGTTTGGCTGATGGCACGCACGTGGGGCATTTCTCTCTTGAGCCTCACTATCCTGGATCAGCTTTAACTGAGGCACAAGCTGGCACTGCCACAGACCAATCACATGAACCCCTCATCTGCACTGGACTGACATCAGGGTAGGTCTGACATCATTGAGAAAACTGACTGAAAATGAACATTTTTAGAATAATAGATGCTTCTTTGGTTTCTGTAATTCTAGGAGTTGGTTCAGAGATCTGAAAAGGAAACAACTTACAAGAATGGGGATAGCATGGAAATCACCCATCGATGCATTGTCTCAGTGTGGAGCAGTGTTTGAGGCTTGGCCCTACACATTAAAAAAGATAAGAGCAGATCACTAACCTTGAGTTTAAATCAAACCAGAGGAATCTTTCCAGACACAACTCCCAAAATAATCCAGGCAAGGGCAGTTAACCCCATCCTGCTTCTCCATGTCAACCCTGACCCTGAATCTGTTCTATATTGGAGTTCTATGGGAAATTCTACCTTGTATGAGTCAAGGTTCTGTAGAGAAACACAACCTATGGAATGCATATGTACTGAAAGGGAATTCTTTAGACTGGCTTACACAATACAGTCTGGGTAGCTTAACACTGGTTGCTTTCACAATGGATCAGCTACTCAGCAGAAATGGCTCAGCAGTGTAAACCTGGTACAGAGGGTCTGGGGAAATTCCTGATGGACCACTGGTGCTAAATCCATGTTGGAAAGCTGAAGAAGCCGAGTTCTGACATCAGTGAAGGGTGGTCTGAGTGCTGGCGGCACTCCAGGGGAGGGCCTTGGCCCCTCAGTTAGCCAGCCCAGGGAATACCCTTTATACACCCACCCAGGGATATGTCCCAAGTTGATAACCAACATAAAAAGTCACAACCACCACTTCCGACCTGGCAAACACCAATAACCATAATATTAGGTGAGCCCATGAACCACCTGAAAAATAAGAAAATCTCATCACACAACTCTGCTCTGACAAAACAAATGAAGGCTTGAGCTCTTAGTACTTCAATTTCTTATTTAGCTTCTTGTCTACTAAGAACATTCTATCACAGTTTGTTAATAATAGAAAAATCAGCCCTGAAACACTGAATGTTTTTGACTAGTGGGAACTTCTACGTATTTGAAAACAGCTCTGCTTGGATGTACTTGTTCTTCATATAAAGAATATCATTTACTGTATACCATAAGGTTATGAAGTAGCCAGTTTTATAACATTTATAGTGACTTGTCATTATTTCTAGAATTTAGTTCCATTCTTGACAAGTAGCACATATTCAAAATAATTCAGTAAAGCTTGTCCTGCTTCTAACCTTATGCACTTTTATTGCACATATAACAGCCTAAATACACAAGACATTCTTAATATGGCTCCACATTTCATTTACAAATCAAATATCATGAAATGTCTCATTCCTTTCCTTGCACTAGAGTGATGACAGTCAGAACCAAGGAGATGAGGATATCTTATCCTGCAGTATATGGTCCCCACAGTACATCAGGCCACTGAACCTGCATCCTTGCCTCAGGTCCTGCATCCCCATCCATCCCATAAACTACTGAGGTCCTACCTGCTATGATACCAGTCAGAAACATGCTGGAACTCCCAGGAGGCTTGTTCCTGTGGAGAAGAAGCACGTGGGCTCTGACAATTTTCCATTCTTCTCACAAACTCCTCTGATTTAGGATTTTCTGCCGGCACTCTACAATGCTGGGGTTTCTAGATTTCAGGTGCTAGGCTGGGATTGCTCATGTGGGTGGGCTTTATTCTCTTTATTCGGTTATGGTGCTATCAGTCATCCTGGTTATCTGTGGACTCGTTGTGGTTTTGTTGGTTTTTGTGTCTGTTTGTGGTACTGGGGATGGGGTCTGGGGCTCCCTGAATGCTGGAAAACTTCTCTTTACTATTCACCTAGCAACACCCCAAGCCTTCCATCACCACCACCACCACCACCACATGCTGTGTCATCTCTAATGACCTGTAAGTATATGTCAGGAAACACAGGGGTTCTGCCTTGCTTGTCAGTGACCATCATAGCACCAAGCTGGAGAGGATACTGACAGTCAGGCTAGAGAGATGACCCAGTGATTAAGAGTACTTGCTGCTCGAGTTCAGATCCCAGCACCCATGTCAGAGGACTCACAACTGTAGTTCCACAGGACTCTACACCCTCTTCTGGTCTCTACCATTACCCACACAGGTATCATATACCAACACAGACATACACATGTACACATAAATAAAAATAAATCATAAAATATGAGGGTTGAGATTTAATTTTCTAAAAGCCTCAGGCCCTGCATTTACATAATTTAACCAATAAAAGTCTTGATCTTTCCAAGTTGTTGTTCAAATTTCATTCTTCATGAAACACATCTGCTCAAATCCACAAAATGCCCACACAACCACACAACAACGTGTGTGTGGTGGGGGTGGCGGGGCGATCCAGAACAGCACACTGCCCATTAACTGGTTTGTCAAACAACAAAGCAGAAAGTAACAAGGCTGATCCTTGAACTGGTACTTCGGCAGGAACACTCAGGTTTCTCCACAGTTTGTAAATCATTCCAGCTGCATTTTCACGGTTAATGAAATCAAGAGAGGCAAACTCTCGAGACAAATTAAAGGCCTGGATCTGCTCGAGGATGATGCTGCAGCAAAGGTGCTCTAGCTGCAGCCGAGTCTACTGCTACACCTAGAGCTAGTTACGCACCAGCCCCTGCTGTCACAGTCTGGTATCTGTGTTGTCCACCCAGAGGGATAAAGGCTTGTGTGTATCCAAACATCGATCAGGTCTGGTTCATGCCGTGATTCACCAAGAGAAGACAAAGGCATAATATTTTATTCTGAGAAAACCAATACAAGGTTCAGAAGGCCATGGGAAGCTGTGCTATGGTGGCAGGACATGAACAGTAGGTGAGGAGTGCCATCTTTTGGCTATGGTAAGCCCTGACATTCTCTAAGTAGAAAAGAGTTTTGACTTCATGTGCTCAAGGCAATTTAGCAAAGCTAAAGTTCTTTCCTGGGTACCTTCGGGTGGCATCATGCTTGCAATGAGACCTCTCAGACTTCCCCCATCCTGATCCATTAGTCATGGCCCAAATGGTTGTTGTTAGCTACCACTGCTCTCTATAGCTCCCTGGGAGCAACCAGGAAATACTGCTAAACAAGAGTGCATTAACACAGAAGAAACAAACAGTCTAATTGATCTAGCACGGTCCTTTGAGTCCAATAGCCCTCAACTTACCCCAAGCTATGACATCTTGGGGATTTATAGTACCTGGTTGGATAAGCATGGAATTTTCCAGAGAAATAAATTAAAAATGCATGTAACACAAACAGCGTGCAGGTATTCATATGTGTTCCATAGACTCCCCACCGGAGAAACATCTAAACATAGCTGTAGTAACTGTACTAACTGTAGTAAAAGGGAAGACTTTATAAACTAAAAATGGACCAAAAGGTGGGGATATGAAGCCATGAGCTTATTTGCCAACCAATCGAGCCAATCAGTGAGCTCCGGTTTTCAGTTCAGTAACAGACGCTGTCTCAAAACACAGGGACCAGAGTGATGAAGGAAAACGCCCTGGTAGCTACCGCTGTCTTCGCTAACAGTGCTTTGTAGTCATCCCTTGTCTCTGAAGCCCAGCTGCCACTCCCAGGTCTCCTGTTGATGGGCAGTTTTGAGGAGCCTTTGTAAGAATTCTTGGGGCTGGAGAGATGGACCAGCAGTTAAGTGCACTTGCTGTGTTTGCAGAGGACCTAAGTTTGTTTCCCAATGCCCATAACAGACAGATCATAACAGCCTGCAAATCCACCCCAGTAGATCCTATACCCTCACTGTCTTCTGTGAGTACCAACACACATGTGGGGCACACACACACACACACACACACACACACACACGCACGCACGCACGCACGCACGCACGCACGCACGCACACACACAGGTACACACACACACAAATAAAAATAAGTACATCCTAGAAAAAAATTTTGAAAAGGACTAGTGACTGTCCCCCAAATGAAAGTGCACCTACCTACCCCTGTATTCATACATAGGTCCCCACAATAGCCCCTCTGAGATGGTAAAACCCTGGCTTCACAACAGAACCAGGTCAACAAGCAGCAGAGGCAGCTTGTGTGCCTGGAAATTCATTCATCTATCCCACAAATGCATTGAGTTCCTATTAAAACTACTATGAGCTGTTCATCTCAAAGAACCATCCCAATTAATCGTTCAAACACTCAGATGAGATAGGTGTTATTGGTGCCTCTACTGGACAGATAAAGTAGCTGAAGCTTAGCAAGGAGAAATAAATTCTAAAGTAAGGAATGTTGTGTTTGTTTGTTTGTTTGGGATGTGTTTTGTTTTGTTTTGTTTTTATTGTACCACCATAATGAAAGGGGCTGGTAGACAAGTGAATTCAGAGAAATAAAAATGTGAAAAGTACACAAGTTATACAGCTGAGAAGGGCCAGACTGATGAGAAAAGATGAAATAATAGCAAGGTCAAGACAAACGCGATCGTGCTAAACCAGTGTGGTGGTCTGAAAGAAAATGTTCCCCAAAGGGAGTGGAACTATTAGGAGGGGCTTTTCCTCCTACCAGATTGCTTTTCCAGCCGTAATAAAAAAGAAAGTGCCTAGTCTCGCTGCAACTTGATAATCGATGACTGATTATCAAGTCATCTGATATCCAAGGGAAGCCCCCCTGTTGTGAAGCAAAACTGAGGCGTGGATGGTGGAGGAAGGCGGGGAAGAGAGGAGACAGGGGAAACTGTGGCCAGGATGCAAAACAAAAGTAAACAAAATCAAAAAACACATAATAAACTTCTAAAAAATCTCCAAAAGTGATCATTTAAAAACGGGAAGAAGGAATAACACCCTAATAACTGAAAATATTGCTAACCACAACCATTGTCCCTCTTACTTTGAACTTCACAATATATTTACAGGCGTGTAATGGCTTTGCCTTAATTGTTACAATCAAATATGAAAGATGGCCAAGAAAGATACTTGAGTCTCCGTTTAGCCCCTTAAGAAACCGAGATTTTAGAGATTGGACTAGTTTCTCAGTGGCTAAGAGACCGCTCTTGCAGAGCACTGGAGACCCAGACTGGGATTTACAGGTTTGCTTTGAGCTATTGTTTGTTTGTTTGTTTGTTTGTTTGTTTGTTGTTGTTTGGGGGGTTTGTGGGTTTTGTTGTTGTTTTGTTTTTTGATTGATTGATTGATTAATTGATTGATTGAGTGATTGATTGATTGATTGATTTTTTTGAGACTGTTCTCTGCATGGCCTCCAGTTAGAGCTCTGCCTGCCTCAGCCTCCCAGGCCTGGGATGGTACCTGTTCTACCACACCTGTTTTACATTACACAGCCTGGAAAAATCAAGCAAGATCAAGGTTTCATTCTTGGGCAGAGTTAAAATGGGTGAAAGGCAACTAGCTGAAACCAGCTAGCTGAAAACAATTTGTAACTGTTCCTATTTCTGTTGTTTTATTTTTTCACCGAAATAAAAGGAAGGACAAAAGATCAAAAGAGAGCCACAACCGCATGCTAAGGAACCAAAGCTAGTGAAATTTGGAGAGGAGGTGGGGTGAATTACGACTCTAGTCAACACCAAAACATAATAAACTAATTATTAACTTTTATTCTTTTGTTTATTCAGTAAATCCATTTTTTTTCAAATGAAAATATGCACTGCAGAAATAAAATATGAAGGAGCACGTCCCTAATGATCTCTTAAAGAACAGACCAATAGAGACAGACAGACAATGGACCTGAAATGTGTGCGTAAGGTTAAAATCATACATACTACAGAAAGTGGGTCCCATGGAAGGCACCCTGATCTTCCGGAAGACTAGGGCAAATCTTCTTGCCAGGAGGAAAAAAAAACAGTTTTAGAGTAAGTTGCTGGAGAGGAAAATTATAGGAAGAAAGAAATGGTTTTAAGAAGTGTAGAACCATGAATTATTTCATTCTTTGGAAATAGGAGTGGCATTAAAAAGTACCTCTAGGCTGTCGTGTCAAGCGCAGGAGAAAAAGTGGCAGAGGGGCAGCTGACCACTCTGTGTTTCTTTTAAATTTAAAGGAGAGTTCTGCCATTGTCAGTACGAGGAGATTAATACAGCTGCCAAGGGAATCCATCACAGAGAGCTGGCATACTGCCAATTGCAACCAATATACGAGATAGAATAATGCTTTCCTGCAATTCTAGCTCATTTGAGCTTGACCGTGTGTGTGTGTGTGTGTGTGTGTGTGTGTGTGTGTGTGTGTGTGTGTGTGTGTTACACCACACTCAATTTCTACTCTCAACAGTATGTCTCATCAGTATAGGGCATTTGACTCACTACTCCTAATGAAGGCAGGCAGCTATGTTGTATGTCTTTTTCAGTTGCCAAATCTATCAGAATCCGTACCCAGTTTAGTTGTCATATCTCCTTAGGCACCACCTAATGGAGGCAATCTCCCCTATTTTCCTAATGTTTTGGTGATTGGGACAGTTGAGAGGAGACTAGCCAAGTATTTCATAATCCATCCTTCAAGTAGGAGCTGCCTGATGGTTTCCTCACAATCTCTCTGGAATTACATGTATAAAGAAAGAAAACCACAGAGATAAAGTGCCATTTTTATCACATTACACCAATGGCAGCCACCGTCACTGTGGCCAGGAGGGTTTGTCATTTTCTTTCACTGCAGTGCTTTCTGTTGTCATCCCCCCACCCCATTTCTGTGTTGTACCCTTTGGAAGGAAGCCACCATAAGGAGCCCAGGCTTTCTTAGAAACAGACACAGCAGCTATGTAAGTTATTTTAAATTATTTTGCAAAGAAGATTATTACTTGTGTCCTACTTGTTTGTGCACTTATTTATTGACTTGGATCAGTATGGAGTTGTAGTTATTTATGCTATACCTCATGCTATAATTTACACACACACATACTAAAATTATACTACCTTTGGCCATATATCCATTTGACATAGCCCCTGAAATGCATGCCAATATTTTGTTCTTGGTTGGTTGGAGAGATGGATAGATGATGGATGGATGGATGGATGGGTGGATATGGATGGATGGATGGATGGATGGATTGGCTAGTTGGTTGGTTGGTTGGCTGATTGGTTAGACAGTTGATTAGGTGGTTGATTAGATGGTTAGAGGGTTTGTTAGGTGGTTAGATGGATGGTTACTTAATTGGTTATGTGGTTGGTTTTGTTAAACTTTTGTTAAACTCTTAGTACTTCCTTATTTTCTGACACCACAAAATAATCCTGGTTCTTCTTATTCCTACTGCTGATGGTCAAAGTATCTTCCCAAAGCACATTAGAATGTAATCTCCATGACTGGTGTTGAAGAGGTGAGACCTTCAAGAGGAGACTGAGCCTCTAATGGGTTAAGGTTATTATTATGGGAGTGAGTTCACTACTGCAAAAGTGGGCCTCTTATAAAAGGAAGCTCCAGGGATCTCTTATTCACTGTCCTGCATTCCTTTCTCTGTCCCTCTAGATTCTAGGACTACCTTCATATACTTTTAGCCTAGGCCCTTGTTTAAATATAAAATGTCCCCTGTAGGCACATGTATTGAGGTTTAATAAGGATCAGGAGAAACAAATAGACTGAATAGATGTTTATTCGGGGAGAAATAACTTACAACATAGACAGATGAACACCTGGTCCCAAGGATGCCTCCCAATGTGCTCCTGTCCCCATGTTGCAAGTAAGAGCTCCTGGGGTTCCCCCTCCTCAGACTTAGTTCCCCCAGGTAACGTCCACCGCCCCTGGCCCCACCCCCAATGGGTGTTGTCAGTGCCACAGGTGTGGACAAAGTGAATATCTCTCTACAATTCCCTTTTTAGTCTAAAGAAAAGATTTAGACTTGATATGAAACTATATAAAAAACAGTGAATAACAACTGTGCTCTAAGAAAAGAAAAATTGAGATCATACAAACTTGAGACCTACATATCTAGTACTAGGGTGAAATCGTAATGGGGTTTACAATAGAGTTGTCCTAAGCTGGAAAGCTTAAGTCTAGTACCTAATATATCTAACTAGGAAGAGAGAATAATAGCAAGACCCCCTAAAACAGTGTCCCAGGTGATCCACCATGCTTGGACAGGACAGCCTTGCAGACCACTACAGCCAGCATTTCTGCTTCTTCTTAGGATCCCCATGACAGTGCCACCTACCAGCAGGAAGCAGTTTGGAAAGATCAATGCCCAAATTCCCAAATATTGTGTATAAATGTTTGTTTTCTTTTATATGGGATTGAGTACAAATGGTTAATGACCACAACAAATCTTTTTTAAATTTAAAAAGGGGACTATGGTATAGAAATGTATACTTTTTTTGGAATGGATTTTCATTTATTGATACAAATTTAAGGCCAGCTGGTATATTACTCCTCTTGTTTAGATATTGTGTTTATATAGCTTATTTATAAATGTAATATATAATTAGTACAGATTTTAGATAGTAACCTATAATAGTCAAAACTTTAGTTAGGTAAGTTAGTATTTCTAGATATACAGAGATGTATTTGAGATAAATAAGCGTTCTCCAAACCTTTCAAAGATGTACAGAATGTGGCATTTAAAATGGTTTAGGGTTTTTCTTGACAATGAGGCACAACTGCTCCTGGCAACCCCACCTGCATCAGAAAGGAAGATGGACATATGTTCTATGTATGTCTTGGCTCTGAGGTATTTCTATGAGACCCTAAGGCAGGCTGTGGAGGTCCCCACAGGGATTCCCTGGTACTACCTTTAAAGAACTAAGACAGAGGAGTCATCCAACACCTTCCCCCAGGTCGTACTGGTGTGCTCAGGATGGGCGATTCCATGGTCAGCCTTACTGCTAGTGTTTGGTATAACTGATGTAAAGACTGGAAGGACAGTGGACAAGGGATAAAGTCTTCCCAGGGGAGCCGGTAATTCCTCCCATAAGATGGCTCCTGTGCCGGAAGCTGACATTTCTTATGACCATCTCCAGATTTCCTTCTTTTCCTCTCTCATTCATAAGACCCTACACGTTGTGTCTGAGGTACTTACAGCATCATTTAACCAACAACCAATTAGAGTTGAGAAGAGTTTAAAGTCTGCCGCTGATCACAAAGCCTCATGGAAGTCCTGAGACCAGAATTCTCTCTGTCCTCATCAGTGGCCTTTCTGTCTCTTAGGAGGTCCCTGAGAGAAGCACTGGATTGCTGATAGGAGAGGCTCAGGTGTGACTTTGGTTGGTTTTCTCAGCCTCACACCCCTTAACCATGCAACTAGAAAACATCTAACTTACAGGGCAATTTACCTTCTGATGAACCAAAGAAAGCGAAGTGTCTAGAACATTGCATGGCAAAGGCTTCACTTTTGGGAGACACCCCCTCCTCTGTACAACATCTTTGGGAATAAAGACTACCTCTATCTAGCCCAACCCTGCAGCTCCTTTGAGACCTAGAAAAGACCTGCATTAGTGAGTTTCAATGGCTTTGAGTTGGATTGGTGAATATATGAATATTACAGTATCACCTCTCATGTTTAAGGAAGAACACACACCCTATACCTGTTCACATTATCTTTCAGCAGTCATGGTGTACCTTCAGGCATATGTTATTCACTTATGATGAAGTGCTCCACCGCTCATTAATAAACATAGCCTCAGTAAATGCTGTTGACTGACTGAAAGCTCAGATGCCAGGAGAGATGGAGAACTATTAGGGTCAAGAGTTTCCACCTGTGATTTCTGATGCCTTACTCCACACAGATCTCTAAGGAAAACCAAACACTCAACTTGCACTTTGATTTTAAAGACATACAGATTTTTTTTTACCAGGGTTTGCATTGGCCTGTTCTTTTTGCCCAGCTCTTCCATTAAAGGGGAATTGATTATGCTTATAACAAGTCAAAGTGGAAATGATATGTGAGCTGCTGCTGAGAACAGGCTCTCTACATCTCTTAAATCCCTCTCTTTCCAAAGACAAGCTGAGTGGCACATAAGACACAGGAAAACAAAGACTGCCCAGCTACCTGCAACCAGGCTCTCGGAGCGTAGGCGTGCTGCACATCAAACTTCCTCCTGGATCTACTTGTCCTACATCAGCATGGGAAGTCTTGAAAATTGACCTCACACTACAGCTTCAGAAAAGGGACTGAGAGACCATAATGAAAATGTCCTGCTGGGTCACATGAAAGTAATGTGGTCCTGGTGGCAGTACCCCAGGTAGGTTCAGCGTACAAAGGTTTAATGCCACCTGCCAAAGTACACCTGCTTCTGATGGCCTGCCTGAGATCAAACACTGCCCGCTGCACTTGGAACTGCAAATGAACTTCCGAATGACCACACTTCTTGGGAAAATTCTTGGGAAGTGCTAATGTGTCTCTGGATGACCAATCCTGGAAGACAGAGGTCACACCAGGGAAGGGATGTGTATGCCATCCAAAATTCTCTTCCTTCCAGCTGGTTTTGTGGCTACAGAGCAAAGTTGACTAGAAAAGCCTGAGGCCTAGTGCCTTCTGAGTTGGCATTGCTGACTGCTACAATGTGGTTTTAAAGTATCCCCTCCTGAAGACATGGCTTCTAGTCTGTGAAACTATTAGAGAGATATGGAGACCTTGGGAGATGGTGCATGGGGAGTAAAGCTAGGTCATTGAGGGTGTACCCTCAGAGGGTACATCAAGCATATGCATAATTAAAAATAGAAACAAATTCATTTGTATAAAATGAGCCCAGAGCAAAATGGGGGTAGGTGTCTATGTTTGGATAGGAGTGTATTTTTAGACCAGGAGATCATGTTTTTGCCACTAAACACCCTGAAGTCATTCCCCAAACCCAATCAAATCAGATCCGTAGGGGTGTGTTCAGACATCAGCATTTTGTTTAATTCTCTGGGTTATCCCGGAATACAGCCAAGCTGGAGAAGCAATGGCACATGCCATCAGCATCTAAAGGAGAGGCAGAGGTGACAGAGAAAACCCAAGCTCTGCCCTGGCCTCCCCAGTGCCAGCTCCTCAGCCTCTGGAAGCCAAATTTACAGCACTGCTTACCCAAGCTCGCTCACACACATGTTGGCGCGCATCCTGTTTATTTTTAATGCTACCCAGAGGGCAAACCTTCCTGCAAGCCATTTCTTAAGTGAATATGCATAGTTGAAAAGTCACAGACACATCAACTGATGCAGTCCCGTTTAAAGACGGAGAGCCATAATGAGAATAGACTGGAATTAGTATCCGCTCAGTTTCCAAGGACAAAGAGCAACCTCCACACAGCCGCCAATGAGCACTAAGGATGCCAAAGGCTTGGCATGGGTTGGGTTCAATTGTTTCTAAGGAGAACAGGAAATATTTATTTAGGATTAGAGGCAGCTGCTTCAACAGAACAGCTGGGGATGCTGGAAGATATAATTAAGAAAATTGTATGAGGGAGGTCTGGAAAGAGACCAGAAGGCAGGGGAGACTAGGTAGAGTCTGTTTGCACAGGATTCTTTTGTGGGGACAGCTGAGTGTTACTGGGTGCTTAGAGGAGAAGATAAATATGCCATCTAATTAGCAGCTGACTTGGGGCTGCAAGACCAAAGACAGGGAGGATCCTATTAGAGCTGATGCTGCAGGTCTTCAAAATCGCTTTGTTGAGTGACTGCATCATAATGAGTACCCACTAGAAACAAAGGAACACCTGTACCTCTGCCTCCTCTCAAAGCTGTCCTCTGCCTCCTCTCAAAGCTTCTAGAAGGAAATGTCCCCTTCTAAGTCAGCGGCATTTGGGAAGGGAGTGTTTGTTAAGTTTACCATTACATCAAAACTGTACCAGAATTACCGGAAATAAAAGAATGGAGCTGGCGGAGGATTGGGGGGGACAAAGCTATGGTTCTTTCTGTTTTCTAGCCATGTAAAATTTGAATTGTTTAGCAAAATAAGAAAGGAATCATTTGTCATCCCACCTGCTATAAGTTGTATAGACACTGAATAGTTATTCATGCTATGCTGGCCACACCAGGGTTTTATCTGTCTCCTGGATTAAATTAAAAGTGGTTAAATAAAAAGGAATTTATTTTATTAATTTTCTCTCTGGTGCATGTGTGTGAGAGAGAGAGGTGGAGGGAGGGAGGGAGAGGGGGTTAAGGAGAGAAGAAGGGAGAGAGTATGCCTGTTCTCGTGGTCTGCCTTGATATGTATGTGTGCAAGTACATATGGGTTCCATCCTTGATAGCTCTCCACCTATTTAAATTGAAGTAGGGTCTCTCATTAAACCTGGAACTCACTATTTCAGCTAGTCCAGGTAGCCAGCTTGTTCATGGATCATCTGTCTCTGTCACCCACATTCTGGGCCAACACACAAACATGAGATTAAAAAAAAAAAGAATTTATATCTTTTCATTAAATTTATATCTTTTCATTAATTATACTGAAACCTCATAAAAGTATGGGGTTTGATATTTTTCTTAAAAATCAGAACATTAGATAATTTCAAATACAATTACTTGTGTTAGTATTCAGGCATCTATACTGGCCTGCCTTGGAGTCCTGATAGGATATGGCCTCAGCTGCAGCCACTAAGAGCAGCAACTGTGCCTATTTGCTATGTTCCCTTTTAAAAGGGCCCTGTCCACATCCCACCCTCCTTTCTTTCTTCCTTTCTCTCACTCTGTCTGCCTGTTCCTCTTTCTCTTTTTCTTCCCTGCTCTGTCTTTTTTCCCTCTCTCCTGCTGCCCCTGTCCCTAGAGACCAGTTCCCCCCCCTCACCTTTCCACCTTTCCCCTTTAATGATCCTTTTCCCCTAATAAAATACCCTTCTACATGAACTCTGTCACATGGTATCTTTCTCTCGAGCTGCTTTTCTTAAATTACAACAACTTGGCCAACAGATAATGTAGCTAAATAGAACATCTACAGACACGACAGACATCCCACCAGGCTTTCCCTTTTTGTGACTTTTGAGTCAGGCTCTTACTTTGTGGCTCTGGCTGGCCTCTGATTCATAAGTCCTCCTTCCCCAGCCTCCCAAATGCAGGGATTCTTGGCATGCCTACCCCACATGGCAGTTTATATGGTTCTGAAGTCCAAACTCTGGCCCTTTTGTCTTCTGCAAGTGTTTTTGCCTGCTGAGCTACCCCTCCAGCCCTTCCCTCATCTATCTAATATGATACTATATTTACAGGAGGGGACAGAAGTTTGAGTTATGCTGGCTCCAATTCTCTCCAGAAATAAGATTACTACAGTTTCCTCTCTGACTATTTCAACATACGAGCATTAGAAAAGCACTTAGATACACCCACCTGGAAAACACTAGCTCTAAGGTGTGGGCGGCATCTTAAAAAAACACCTATGAGAAAAATAGCCTAGTGCAGTTGAGTGGCTTGTACAGTGATGCTTGCAGGTTAGGGCCAGCCAGGCCTGCAACTGGACCTCCTATCTATGGCCTTCAGTCTCTTTTTTCTTTGTCCTCTGACCAGGCTATACAGTGACATGATGGCCATTCTGAAAATCTGTGCCTAAAGCAGTCTCTCATTAATGAACCTTCACTTGTGTATTGAATAATATAATATTGAAAGTAATTCTGTTGCAATTAAAAGGCAATGACCAGTGCCACTCTCCCCTATGGTTTGCTTAATCATCATCAAAGTGAACTATCTCAGGGATGAGGGAGAATCCTGTACCCATCACAGACATCCAGTCACAAGGAGATTGTCTGCATTCAAAGATCATTAAGATGAAATAAAAATCTGTGTCACCATCCCTCAGGTATCACAGCCATGCTCACATGTTCAAGAGTCATGGCAAATATGTGTTGCCATAGGACAGCACAGGTAGAAGATGCCCCCTACCAGTGCCTGAAGCTGCTACCAGAGAAACACAGAAAGGGTCGCAGCCTCCCAGTGAGTAAGCATGACCCTCCTGCCTGCCTTGCCACAGACCTCTTCATGAGGCTTATTCAAATTTTCAAATGCTGATCTACTCAGATCAGAAAACACCAATAAACTTACATTTTAGTCTCAGAGTATGAAAATCCGCACGCCATTACCAAAAGACTAAAAGTTGACTAGAATGGGGAGCTAGAGTGACAGCTCATGAGTTAAGAGCACTGGCTGCTCTTCCAGAGGACCTAGGTCTGATTTTCAGCACCCACATGGCAGTTCCCAACCATCTGGAACTCCAGTTCCAGGAGATCCAGCACCCCCTTTTGACCTCTGCAGGCTCCAGGCTCACACAAGTACATACACATACATGTGGGCAAGAAATTAGCAATGTCCCCAGTTACCTCCATACCTATTTCTTTTCCAGATGCATGCCTTTGGGTTTTATTGTGTGATCCATTTGGTTTTACCAGAGCCATCTGTTGTGACCATTGGGTTGACATTATCTTTTGGAGCCTGGTGGGGTCATTAGTGGTACACAACTGAAGGAAATGACTGCCCTCTTCCTGACTCTCTCTCTGGGAAATAGTTCAGCAGTAGGGTGTAGGGCCCCCGTGAATCCCTCCTGCATCCTTGTCTGGCTGTTGCCAATATATTTAAGTTTCTCCCATGAGCCAGGTTTGAAGTGTAGCTGGATGCTTTATACTTTACTGCCCTTAATCCTCTCAACAACTCTGTCTACATTTTATAGGTTAGGGAGCCAGCTACAGGGGATAAAGTTTCCTGCCCATTATAGGGTTGAAAAACTACCCTGATTTGCAAAGGACTGAGTAACTCTTCCAGGGTATATGAAATTCAGTGCTATGAATGGGAATATGTTGGGTGAACTGAGATAATGTTCATAGCATAGCAGGGAGGGTGTCACAAAACAATCTCAGAATCAAAAGCCAACTGAAGTCATTCTTGCCCCAAAGTTCAAGAATGGATATACTTCAGAAAGGAAAAAAATTCACATGTGGTTATGTAATAAAATTTCCCTCCCCCTGTATATCTCTCATCATGACCTTATTTCTCTCCTCTGTTTCTAGTTACCATTGGATCACAAATCCAACTTGAAGATTTAGAGTCTATGCGATTCTATTTTCTGTTTTTGTTCATTCCCAGCTTTCTTTGTACATAAATTAGGCTTTGTGCTGACATTCCTGTGATTAGAGAAATCTCATGAGCTTTGGGAGTTTGTTTACTGGCTTGGCAAGGTTTTATTTACTGGTTTGGCACACCTCTCTGCTGCAACTTTCCTGAATCATTCCCTCACATGACTCAACGTGTTTCCTTTCAAAGACTCAGGTGAGTACATTTTCCGAATCACCACTCAGTGTTCTTTGCCCGTCTGTGTGCAGGATGGAGAGAGACTGCAATGCTACCCACTATATAAACATCAACTTCACCTGAAACCTGGAAGAAAGCAAATTTGTGAGCCCCAACTCAAAGCCAGGGATTCCAAATGGCAGAGTATGGACCAGCAATCTGGGTTTTCACAGGCCCTGCAGACAACCAGCAAGTACATTAAGTTAGAGAAGCCCTGGGCTTTACTACACCCATTATTCCTAGACATCTCTAAACATTCAAGTCTCCTGGGAAGGGGCAGGAGTGAAGTTCAATGGTTGTGACATGCAGATTGCATGTAAAAAGTTTCTGTGCCCTCCAACACCAAACAAATAAATAGCATAGCACAGAATAGGAACTTCTGGGTCATCATTGGAAAAAAAAATCTTTCCAAGATTTAATGAACAGCCCACATTAAGAATCAATGCAATGAAACTTATACAACCACTTTGGAAATCAGTATAGTGGTTTCTCGGGAAATTGGGGATCAGTCTACCTTAAGCCCCAGCAAGTTCACTCTTAGGCATATACCCAAAGGATGCACATTTATACAAGCACAAAAAGAACATCTGTTCAGTTATGTTCATAGCAGCATTATTTGTAGCAACCAGAACCTGTAAGCAATCCAGATGTTCCTCAACTGAAGAATGGATGAAGAAAATTTGGTACATTTACACAATGGAGCATTACTCAATGGGAAAAAAATAATGGAATTTTGAAATTCAAAAGCAAATGGATAGAATGGGAAGAAACCATCCTGAGTGAGGTAACCCAGTCCCAAAAAGACAACCATTGTATGTACTCACTCCTATATGGATATTAGACATAGAACAAAGGATTACAAACCTACAATCCTAGGAAGCAAGGAGGACTCTAAGAGAGACATACAGGGTCCCCTGGAGAAGGGGGAAGGGACAAAATATCCTGAGCAAATTGGGAGCATGAGGGAAGGGGAGATGGAGTTAGGGGAAAAAGAAGGGGAGAAGAGGAGGGGAGAGGTGGGCATGAGGGAACAGGAAGATTGAGTCGGGGGAAGAATAGAGGAGAGCAAGGAAAGAGATACCATAATAGAGGGAGCCATTATAGGTTTAAAGAGAAATCTGGCACTAGGGAAATGTCCAGAGATCTATCTACAAGGATGAGCCCAACTAAAAATCTAAGCAATAGTGGAGAGGCTACCTTAAATGCCCTTCCCTGTTAATTAGATTGATAACTACATTATATACCATCCAAGAGCATTTATCCAAGCTGATGGAAGCAGCAGACACCCACAACTAAACACTGAGACGAACTCTTAAAATACAGTTGTAGAGAGGGAGGAATGATGAGCAAAGGAGTCAAGACTAGGCTGGAGAAACTCACAGAGACAGCTGACCTGAACAAGGGAGAGCTCATGCACCCTCAACTGACAGCTCAGAAACCATCATAGGAAGGAACCAGGCCCCTTGAACGTGGGTATCAGTTAGGAGGCCTGGGCAGTCTATGGGGCCTCTGGTAGTGGATCAGTATTTATCCCTAGTATACGAATAGACTTTGGGAGCCCATTCCACATAGAAGGACACTCTCTCGGCCCAGACACATGGGAGAAGGCCCAGCCCTGCTCCAAATGATATGACAGACTTTGATGATCTCCCATGGATGACCTCACACTTTCTATGGAGCAGAACAGCAATGAGATGGGGGGGGCATGGGAGAATGGGAGGGAGAGGGAACTGGGATTGATATATAAAATAAGATTGTTTCTAATTTAAATAAAAACAAATCAATACAGTGAAGACAATAGAAGCGCTTTCTGGAGTTTTTAATGGGTTGTTTGTTTGTTTGTTTGTTTGTTTGTTTGTTTCTTGAGATGAGGGTTTCTCTGTGTAGCCCAAGCTGTCCTAGAACTCTCTCTGTAGACCAGGCTGGCCTGGAACCCACAGAGATCTGCCTGCCTCTGCCTCCTGGGTGCTGAGATGAAAGGTCTGCACTACCACCACCTGGCTACTTTCTGGAAATTTTATATCAGTTTCTTGCCTATGGAAAACAATGCAAAGTACACATAGTAATTTCTGACAAATTTTCCAAATACACTGCCTTTTGGAACAATATGAAACAAAGAAACTGAGAACAGAGGATAGTTATTTTTTTGAAAATTTAAGTAAATCAAAATCTGAGGCAGGAAAGGTGGGTCATGGGTTAAGGGCTTGCACTACTTTTCAAAAGGATCCAAGTTCAAATCCAAGCACCCCACATCAGGTGTCTCACAACCTCTCTAGTTCCGGGGGATTGGATATCCTCTCCTCGGCTCCAAGGGAACATGCACACAGGTAGCATGTGCTCACACAGACAAATGCGTATAAATAAATCCTTTAAAAGAAAGAAAATCTTACAGGGTATACACACCACACTTAAGGGCAGGCCCTATGCCCAACAGTAAATGGCCACTACACAACAAACTCAATGGCAAGTTTGGAAGTTTCTGTCTCGTAATGCTTTGTCTGAGCACTTTTTTTTTTGATCTTACAGGTATTTTCCTTATATACTCTGGATTTTTTTTTATTTAAGTTATTTCTACAGGATTAGTGGTTTTACAGGATTCCACCTGTGTGTGTGTGTGTGTGTGTGTGTGTGTGTGTGTGTGTGTGTGTGTGTGTGTGAGTGAGTACGTGCATCTATATGTGTTACTCATGCTTTTTTTAGCTCTTCTCGTCTGTTTGTTTTGTCCTATTCTGTTTTGTTTGTTTGTTTTTAGTTGCCTGTTTATTTTCTAATGAGAGAAAGAGGGGGTGTGGATTTGGGTAGCTGGGAGGGTGGGGGCAATCTGGAATGAGTTGAGGGAGGAGAAACTGATCAAAATATATTGTATGAAAAGAATCTGTTTCTAATAAAATTAAAACTATAAAGAATTTAAATTATATAAAAATGAAACATTAACATTCATTCCCCAACTGGTAAATACCACCCAAATGAAAATCTGCACTCACAGCCACTTGCATCATATTCCACAAATGACTGAAGCAACATCATGAGAGGGAAGATGATCCTCTCTCCCTAAGGTCACGGTAGATGACAAGGATAAGTTGGCAATCAAAGGAATGACTTTTTGATGTCTGTTCTCCATTATTCTAATTATGGAATGTGATGATTGCCCATTTGCTATTAGCATCTCTACAACTCTGTGATTTGTGGCCAAATGTCGAAGTTCCCTTGATGGTGTGGTGATCTGAATCAGGGCCAAAGGATCAGAGATAAAGAAGAAGTGTTGAAATAGGGCATTTTACAGTACTCCTTGGCAGCCATGAGTGATGGTGCAACAATGATATGACAGATCATGGTTATTATTTGAAGCCCAACCTTTTTGACCAAATTTGACTGAATTAATAGCTAGCCAATTTATTCCATCCATCAATTTGCTTGAAGTTTTGTTTGATGGAAATTAATTTAATATTTGTTCTGCCAACTGACTAACTTTTATTATTTGTTTGCTTGTTTATTTTTTTTAACTGAAAGGACAATGTGCTTCTTATCACAGCTTAACAGATGATGCAAAGGTCACCAAAGTTAAATTCTCTCCCTGAGGAGGCATGAACAGCTCTTTGTGGATGGCCACAGCATCCAGCAAGCAAGTGCCCTGGGACTCATTACCTTTTTAAAGACAAGAAACAATGGGACCATCGAGCTGTTTTAGCCATTCATCTTCCTAATCTTAAAGGGAACATTATTTTTTACATTTTTATTATGTTTATTTAGAGTGTGTGTGTCTGTGTGTATATACACATGCATATGCATGTTGATGCATATCACAGCACACGCGTTGGCAGTCAGAGAACAGCTTATGGGAATCAGTTGTCCCCTTCACCATATGGGTCCTAAGGATCAAATTCAGGTCATCAAGTCTGATGAGTTGTGCCTTTACCTGCTGAGCCATCTCATCAACCCTTAAGAGAAAACTCTTGATTGTAAACATGGGGCAACAAACAAAATGTGTTAGGCAAACTATGTTAATCAATTTTGAGTGAAATTTTCAATATTAAAAACATAGCTGAGATACCCACATTATGGGGGTAGAAAGGCTTATTTTGGCTCATGGCTTCAGAAGTTCCAGTTCATGGGCTATTTATCCTGCTACTTTTGACTTGAGCCTAGTACATCATATTGAAGATGAATGATATCACAAGCCAATTGTGGCAGCTAGAAAGCAAAAGAGAAAGAAAAGGACCTAACCTCAGTGACCTAATGTAGCCCTACTAGACTCTACTTCAAGATTTCCACTGCCTTCCAAGAGCACCTCAGGCTAGGGACATACACTAACACTTGAGTCTTTGGGAAACATTCCAGGTTCAAACTACAGCACCAGCCATGACAACAGCCACAATCTAGTTATCTATGATCACACAAAGGAGGCTAAAAGCCATGGAAAATGAGCTATAACACTCAATACAGGTAAAATAGTATACTATCTGGATTTAAGGACCACATATGCCAGAGAATCTAGGAGAATTTCGCTGTCTTACAACTTCACATTTCACAACCAGGAGAAAGGTTTACAAGTTTGCCTTCATGATGATCTGCATCTAGAATTAATTCATTTCATCTTGGCTACAAGGGTTGCAATATCTTAGAGCAGAATGGTGGTTAATCTGGTCAGCTTGGCAGGATTTAGAATTATTATAAAAACATGTGCCTGGATAGCCTGGCTATGTCAGTAAGGGGGTTCACAGCAAGGCATAACTATAGAGAAAATACCCATCCTCAAACATAGGTGGCATCACTCCCTGGACTGGGGTCCTAGACTGAATAAAAAGGAGGTAACAAAAAAAGTACCAGCATTTATCTTTCTCGGCCTCCTGGGGACTTGGTATGAAGAGCTTCCTTTTACTTCTGCCCCATACATGCCCAGCCATGATGGACTGTATCTCCTAGAACTGTAAGCCAAAATAACCCTTCTCTCCTTAATCGTTTCTTGTCCAATATTTAGTCACAGTAATAATAAAAGTAACTAATACACGTGTTATGCACCTATCTGTTTGAAGATTGCCCATCCTCTTGCCCAGTGTTTCACAAAGAATAGGATTTATAGGATCAGATAAGAAAATGTTAAGGCATTTAATATTATGAACTCCAGATAAGCCCTAGAACGGACAGAGTCCCATAGCACCTTCTTTTCTTACCTTCAATCCATTTTGTACATCACATTGAGTCTCACATGTGCATTGAAGTATTCAAACACCCACAAATCTGAGCACTGAAAGCCAGGCCCCTAGGCTGAATACAGACCATCGTGGTAGCAAGCATGGAGCTGTGGTTGCCTGGAATGAGAAGTAAATGTCTAGAGTGGAGGGTCTGCAAAGTCTTGTCCCTTTGACTTCATGGAGAACATTTTCCAGGAATGGCATATTGAAAGGGGACAGGCAGAACAGAGACCTCTAAACAGTGGGGTCCACTTGCTAGAGTGAAGGATACACCATTCAATATTTCTCCAACAAATACTCTTCTGGCGTTCTAGAGGCTGGGCACTCATCTCTTCCAGGGGTCCTCTGGTATTTCGGAAAGGACAAATTTCAAAGATCTGCAGCAGCTATGGGATATAATGAATGAAATAATCTGATTCGGACCTAAATAAAGCTGTGGGGCATGTGGTGAGCAGAAAACTAGGAGTCCTTTCCAAAAGAAGCTTCCAGGTCTAGATAGTCTGAGCTCAGCACTGTTGGGTCTTGGGAGGGAGGGAGGGAGGGAGGAAGGAAGGGAGGGAGGGAGAGAGAGGGAGGGAGGGAGGGAGGGAAGAAGAGAAAAGAAATCTGAAATGCTGTGTATTTTCTTCATCCTTACATGCTGGCAACTAATTTAAATTTTGACTTGGACAGTCTCTGAGAATAACAAGCCACTCCAGCCAGTGAGTTTAGCCTATGAGCTACCAGTGTGAAACCCAGCTAGGCTGTGACTAGCTTCCTTGAGAGTCCACAAATCTGGAATAGCAAAGAGTCTCTCTGTTTGCTCTGCTACACATCTCACTGTTCAGCCAGATCATATTTCTCCAAATAACTCCTCTTAGACACTCTTTAGCCAAAGTGCCTCCAGCCACTTCTCTAGTGGGTTCTACACTCTATAGATTCCCTGTCAGCCACCTCCATAAGTCCTTTTTAATCTGTCTTATGATCAGTCAGCACAACGAACCAAGGGCCTCAAACATACCAACTTCTCTTGTTAGCCACTATTTCGGTTAGTTTTTCATGCCAGGGTCCAGACAAGAAAGTGATGACTCAGCCACCAAGCTTGAATCAGGCAAGAGCCAGGATCACGGTCAGCGTGCTGAAGGCTAAGACTGTGAACAGAGGTCTTGATTAACCAGGGTGTGAAAGGAGGTGTGTGGATGACTGAGTGTCAGAACAGCAGATGGAACTCAGCTGCCACACCAGGGTAGAGGTTGGGCTCCATGCATCATCCTGACCTGCCTGAGACTGATTAGCCACAGTGTGGCTCCATGCAGTCTTTAATTGATTGATTTGAGTTTGTGGTCAGAAAACGACTGTAGGCTCCAGCTTATCTATAATTATCAGTAATCAGAACCAGACTTTTCTCTCCTTAATGGGGCAGGTCTCCTCCAGCCTGCTTGACTTGCCTACTTTTCAGACTTTTGGTATCCACTGCCTAATAGCTTCCAGTGCCTTAACGTGATACCTGGTGAGCATCAGGAAAGAGACTCTGGGGGAATGGATATAAAAGGTAATCGGCACTGCTAATCCTTCATTAGTTTAATAGTGTGGCTACTTGGAGTTCAAGATGGTTTCAAATGCCTCTTATTCACAATTTAGCTAGTTTATTATAGGTAGAACCCAGTGAAAGGTTAAAATAAGAATTCCTGTAACTCTAGCCAAAACTACTTTTTTAACCAAAAGAGAGAGAGAGAGAGAGAGAGAGAGAGAGAGAGGGAAAGAATGAATGAATGAATGAATGAATGAATGAATGAATGAACAAAAGAAAGGTAGATCCTGCCACTAATTAAAAACTAGGCCAGGTCATAGTAGTCAGAATGCCATCAGTCACTGAGGGTGAAGATGAGGTATTGCTTTCAGACCAACAGACCAGACAACCCAAACCAGAAACCAGAAAGTTACTAAAGACTGTTTCTCCATCAGCTCTTCACTCCTCACTGCATCTAGTAGCAAACCATACTAATTCCATCTTTTAGATCCTGGACCTTGGGAACAAGTGTCTTGGAGCTGCAGAATCCTGGGTCAACTCCTCTTTCCATCATGTTGAGAGACTTCAAACAAATTATTTTTTCTATTGTATCCCATTCTTTCAACTCTTTGTATATGAGAGGTGTGTGTGTGTGTGTGTGTGTGTGTGTGTGTGTGTGTGTGTGTGACCCTGTGATAAGCCCAACGAGCACCTGATAAGTTTCCATAAGGAAGGGATTGTTTTTGCATACAGTGACCAGGGAAGAGTTGACATTTAAATTGAGATAGAGTAAATAATAGATCTGAGGTGAACAAAACAGGGTAGGAGCAAAGGTCCTGATGTAGGAACACATCTGGTATGTTTAGAAAATGGCTACTCTGAAGCCAGGAGCATGGAAAAAGATGTTTGTAGAAATCCAGGCAATAGAGAAGGAGGAAAGTAGGAGAGAGAGAGACAGACAGACAGAGACAGAGACAGAGAGACAGCGAGAGAGAGACAGAGAGAGAGACAGAGAGACAGAGAGAGAGAGAACACAGAGCTTACAGGCCACAGTAGCTGTTTGGGACTCTACGCCAAGGATCATCATCTCAGTGTGGTATTTAAGACAAAAGACATGATGTTCCTTGTTGAGTTTGGAGGTTACTATCGCTATTCTGCAAGGGATGTGGAGGGGATGACAGTGGCTGGGACAAAGCTGACAATGACAAGCCATTTCTCAAAGCACACTCAGTAGTAGCTGGACTGATTCAGATGAGAGACCAGGCCTCTTTCCTAGCACACGTCTGTAATTAGAAACAGGAGGATAACAGGAGAGGGCTTGGGAAGCTAGTGCTGGCTAAGTGAAAGAATCCGCATACAGCTGTGGGGTCCTTCTGTTTCCCAGAACAGAGTCTGCACCCTGTGCAAAACCTGCTGTATATACTGTCAGAGACCAAGGTGGAGAAAAAAATTCCGAGTCTACAGCAAGAATGTGTACCCTCCTATGCCTCATCTTTAAGTTAGTTTTCCATTTTGTTTTGTTGTGTTTTTATGGCTGCTATAAATACGTCTTCCAGCTTGTATCATTCATGTTAGGGCCTCTGTGTGCCAGAAAGCAAGAGATAATGTGACCAGCAAGGTCAAAGGAAATCCAGACAGAGTTAGTTCAATTTGTAGAATAAAACTTGGACACATTTGTAAAAATACTTTAATTGTGGTCATGACTTCTGGATAATGTTGCTGGATATTTTAATCTCCTTTTTTCTCTTCTACATTCCCCAGACCAACCCAATCAAAGGGAAATTTCCTGAGCTTAAATTCTTGCTATCCACCTAACAAGTGTGATTTGAATCTCAGATGGAAAGCTGAAATTATGAAGGAGAAACTTACTTTTATAAAATATCATGTGGCTCTCACTTGTGCACAAGACATATAAGGTGGACTTTATGCAAGTTAATTTGTTGTGTGTGCTGTTTGTGTGTGTGTGTGTGTGTGTGTGTGTGTGTGGGTGTCTGTTTGTATGTCTGTGTATGTATCTGTGTGTGTGCATGTGTCTGTGTATGTATCTGTGTGTGTGTGTGTGTGTATGTGTGTGTGTATGTGTGTGTGTCTGTGTGTATGTCTGTGTATGTGTCTGTGTATGTGTCTGTGTATGTATCTGTGTGTGTGTGTGTGTGTGCATGTGTCTGTGTATGTATCTGTGTGTGTGTGTGTGTGTGTGTGTGTGTGTGTGTGTGTGTGTGTGTGTGCATGCGCGTGCGTGTGACTAGAGGAGGAGCTCTCTGCTTCCTTCCTTTGGACTAAAATCGCTCTCTGAACATAGAGTTCATGTGTTAGAGCTAGGTTGGGAACCAGCACAGTCTAGTGACCCTCTTGTCTCTGCCCACTCTGATCACTAACATTACAGGCATGCATGAGACCACGTCTAGCTTCTTGTGTATGTGCTGAGAATCCAAACATAGGCCCTCATGCCTGGGCAGCAAGTACTCTTACTCACTGAAACATCTCTCTAGTCTGCAACTTAACTATTTAAATTCTATGCAATAATAGCAAGAGACACACAGGACTGAAATGTGGTAATATAAGCTGAGTGTGTCATGCAAAATGCTTAGAACCGAGAGTGTCTAGACTTCAGATATTTTCATATTTGATAATTTTATGCATACACACACATAAAAAGTGATGTTTTATATGTGCCTGAAATGCACATCATGAGGATACAAGTACAACATTTTCAGTGCATTTATATTTTGACTCCTACCTAACATGTGAGGTCCAGTGTGGAACTTCCACTCATGCATGATGTCAACATAATGGCTGATGCTCAAATGTTTTGGAGTTTGGATTTAAGGCTTGGTGATTGTGGATATACCTAGGAATTATGGCTTGTTATAGAATGAAATACAACAAGCCAATAACATCCAAGCAATGACTTCTGGACAGCAAAGGATTCTGCATGGGTCAGGTACATGGTGTAATGATATTTCCTGTAAAGGAGACTTATTTCTAGAAAATAAACAGAATCCCTCACATTCACACAGATGAGGGCCAGCAGCTTGGTTCTCTTGGCAAATGCTAAGGGAAGGATGCTCTGCCCTCTTTACCTTATCTATACCTGATGCCTTCAAGCTGGTTCCTGCAGCCATTCATGTGGCTGAACAACCCCTCGTAAAGACTTTTATGCATCTATAATGTGTTGGGGTTTTTTTCTTTCATTTTCTTTTTTATTTCTAAATAGCAATCAATTACACAGATAAACCACAATTAATTTAATCCACTCATCTGTGAATTAACTCTGGGCTCTTTTTAGTTCTTTAAAATTGCAAACAAAGCAACTATGGACATTCTCATCTACATCATTGTAGGAACATGTGCTTGCATTTCTCTTGGGGAAATCTTGAGGGACTGGCTGGAAGGCTGAGCCATACAATAAATCCCTTTAAAGGACTCTCAAATGGTTTCCCAGCTTATGTATAATATGTAGAATTATGTAAAATAATCAGTTATGTATTTTTATGCACAGCTTTTGTTTGTTTGTGGCGGAGGCTGGCCTGGAACTTGTTGTGTAGCTTCGACTGTCTTCCAGACTTCCAGCCTATCCATTCCAGCCCATATGAGCAGGGATTACTGGCTGTGGGCCAATATGCCCAATTCTATGCTTTTATTTTTCTCATTATTTTTAGGAGGGGTCTTTTGTAAAAATGACAAAATAAAGCAAAATTTACCACATGGAGGCTGGGCAAGGCAAACCAAAACAAAGAAAAAGTCCCAAGAGCAGGCACAAGAATCAGAGACCACTCCTTCACACACTCAGGAGTCCCATAAAAACTGGGAGCTATAACAGACACTCAGGGGCCTGGTGCAGACCCACGCAGGCCCTGTGCTTGCTGCTTCAGTCTCTGTAAGCTCATATGCTCCTTGCTTACTTGATTCAGAGGACCTTCTTTTCCTGGTCTCTTCCATCCATCCCCTCCCGCTTTTTCACTCTTCTTCCTCCTCTTCTACAGAGTTCCCTGAGCTCTACAGGAAGGGATTTCATTAGAGCTGTATGTCCCAAACGTACAGTACCTAAATGGAGACTTCATCCCTACGTTCTAGTGCAGGAAGATACTCTTCAGGCTACCAAAAGAAAAATGTTAACACCAACCCAACCACAAAACATTTTTACCTACAGTCTGTCCTCCCTTCAAGATATGATAGCAGTGGAGGCACAGAACTTGCAAGAGCAGCCAACCCATGTCTGATTTGACTTAAGGCCCACTCCACAAAACGGAACGGTACCCGATACCTGATACTTCTTGGACTAGATAGCCCAGAGACCTAAGGTAAAAACTAAGTGCTAGTGATAGAAAGAGAGAAGGGATGGAGAAAGGGAGAAAAGGAGGGATAGAGGGAGGGAGGAGAGAAGAGAAAAGAAATAGAAAAAAGGTATCAAAATGACTCCTAATGATACTCCGGTACACTCATACATCAGTGGCTCATTCACCCATTATCAGAAGGCTGCCTTCTGATGCAGACAGGAGTAGATGCAGAGACTCACAGCCCGGGTTTGTTGTAACAGCCATTTGACACAACCTATAGTCACCTGTGAAAGCAGTCTTAATCTAGAGTAGGTTGGCCTGTGGGTGCTCATGTCTGTGAGGAACTGTCATAATTATTAATAGATATAGGACAGTATAGTTGCCACCACTCTCTAGGCTAGCCCCTGAACTGTTAAAGCATGACAAAAACTAGCTAGCAGGCAAGGAAGGATTGTGCATTTACTTTTTTCTGCCCTTGTCTGTAAATGTGCTGTGGCCAGCTGCTTGAACTTCCTACCGCCTCGGTTGCCCTGCTATCAAGACATGTAACCTCTAACCAGAAGCTGAATTAACCCTTCAACCCTTCCATTGATCTGCATCAGGATATTTTATCACAGCAACAGAAATTAACCTAAAATGCATATCCATCTCCAATTTAAATGAGAGATATCAGAAGTTGAAGATTTTGCCCATCGTTAGAGCCTTTCCATTCTACCAATTACCATTGAGGATGTACATCAGAGCACTTGTTCTCAACCCTGGGACAGTATTTCTCCTGCTAGCATTTCCTCATCTCCACATCCAGGTGAACATCAGATACTTCCAAGGCTCTTTCGAAAAACAAGCACATGTTTCCCCTCCAACAGCAGCCCCATCAAATTGTGGCTTTAATCCCTAGACTCCCAAAACAGACTTAAAATCTGTTTTGTATTTTAGCCTCTTACACTTCCAACACAACAAGAATGGTATTTCTTGGCCACCATCTTTAATCACGTTAATCCCTTTCTCAGAATGCCATGTGTGCTAAAAAGGAAAAGTCTGAAACTTTCATACTCTTTTCTATGATTAATCACACAAAAAAGCCCAATAGTCCTACAAAGTACTAGCATAGGCTGGGTTGTCCAACAACTGTACTGATATGGAGCTGAGTGTTCTATATGCTTAAATGTTCAACACCATGAGAAATGGAGTCTCGGGCAAGCAGTGTGGTAGACCCAGATCTGCATTCAAAGGGCACCAGATGGCTTTTCCAGGTTCTTGTATCCTGAAACAAAGAAAGAATTATACCAGAGACAGAGGGAAAGTGACAGAAATAGAGACAGTTTATAACCAACAGTGGCCAGCATTGTACAATACCCTACTGGGTACAATAGTGGCACACATGACTTGTCAGTAGTAAACAGCTCTATAATTTGACTTAAGCCACACTTAACAAGAGGAAAATCATGCACAGGATTGGAAACCTAGCCAAATACCCAGGGATAGTGAAATCATAGATCTAGGAGGTGAACCTACAACTGCCACCAGCATAATCCCTAACTGCATCCTAAATATTTGTACTTATACTCACAGATAAGTGTAACCCCCTACCCCTCATCAAGGAAATGTCTCTTTGAAAGAAACAGAGACAATTATAGAGAAACTCAACTAATCAAAACACAATTGCAGAGCCCAGTTCCAACTGACACACCTAGAATGCAACTCCTGTGCCTAAGGTTCAGTGATCATTTTAGAAGAGAGGGTGGCAAGATTTTAAGAGCCAGAGGAACAGGAAATTTGCTGTCAGACTGTGTCTCCTAGATATTTCAGAAGCTACACACATAAAATCTCACCAACATGAATGCTTAAGCAGAAGCAGAAGAAGGACAACACCAATAGACATGTTAACATGGATGGTGGGAAGCTCAAAAGGCCGCAACCCTAGAGAAAAACAAAAAAGCAAACAAACTAAGCACTTTTGAGAGTGAAATAAATATGGAAGAGCATAACAAATGGTTAACCAAATGGTCAGTCCTGAAAATATATACATACATTATATGGACTGAGCAGGTGTGTGGTGTGTGTGTGTGTTGTGTGTGTGTGTGTGTGTGTGTGTGTGTGTGTGTGTGTGTGTGTAACAATTAAAGAAAAGAAAGCCAAGAATTGAAAGAGAGCAATGGGGAAGTGTGGTGATATTTCATTTGTGCTTTAACAAATAAACTTGACCGTAGATGAAAGTGTGGAGCCATTGAGGACAGGTAGTGGTGGCACACACCTGGGGAGGCAGAGGCAGGCAGATCTCTGTGAGGCAAGGCCAGCCTGGTCTATACAAGATTAATCCAGTCTAAAAGAGAAACAGAGCTTTTACTCTAAACCGTGATAAAGAGCCAGGTGATGGCTCTCGCCTTTAAGATTATGGGAGTCTCATGACTTTGATCCCAGCACTAGGGAGATGGAGACAGGAGTGATATGGCTGGGTGGTGAGAGGAATATAAGGCGAGAGGAGATAGGAGTTCATTTCATTCAGTCTGAGGATTGCTAGACACAGGATCTTGCCCACTTTGGTCTGAGGATTCAGTAGAGGTCAGAGGCCTCCCTCTCTTGTGACTGGCTCCTTTACTTCTCTGATCTTTCAGCACTTACCCTGATATCTGACTCCAGGATTTTATTATTAAAACCAACCAGTTAGAATTAGAACTACAGAAAGGATCCAAAGGAGGAAAATATGCAATTATATTATAACCTTTAAAACCTATTTACAATATAAAGGAAAAAGCATTCCCAAGAATGAAGTAGCCTTGAGAGTTGGTACTGGTCTGAAACTCAAAATCCCCAGCCATAAGTCTTTATCCTCTATGGGTCTTTGCATAGTGCCTGCCTCTCTCCCAGCTCACACTCACACAAGTGGAAGCTGACACTTCTCCCACACATGTTATTTTGTTTCATGTAGGTAGAAAAGGCTGTCTTCCTGCCAACTGCCTCCTTTCATGTTAATCATCCTGCCTCCCTTTCCCAAGCCCTACTCTCCCTCTACAGATACCTGTGCATCTTAGCCAACTCCTCAGCACCCTCCAAATTTCTACCTCCTGTTGGCCTTGGCCTCCACCAGTCACTGTGTGTGGTATCACTCACAGAGTAGGTAACGTCAGTTAAAGTAGCTGTTTGCAGCATAAAGCGCCAGAGATCTCTGTCATAGCACTTCAAGCATCCAGGGACAACAGGGTCTTTTAAGTGTGGACTTGGAAGCATCACTCTTGTGCCTCTAGGATCTGCAGCCTCACATACATCCAGAGAACAGTTCTTTTGTTGCTCTGAGAAGCATCTCTTCCTAGAGTAAACACAAGGGGAGTATAGTTGGTGAGATGGGTCACAGCCGTGATCCCTGAACCAGGGTTATGACAAACACTCTGTGATCTAATCCTAGAGCCTTCTCTGTAAAGCCACTCAAATATGGAAAATTCAATCTCTTCTCACTCTGTGTGGCCTTGAGTAGGGCCTCAGTCTTCTCCCAAATAGTCCTTGGAACTCTCACTAACAAGACACTAACTCCCTGCACTCCTGTCATATAGACATGCACCTTATCAATTGTCATTCTATTGCTGCCTCTCAGAAACCACCCTATGCTCTCTTTAGCAACCTTTTTAAAGACAAGGGGTCAAGCCCACCTGTAGTGGGATATTCACTGTGTCTGCTTCTGTGGCACTGACCACACCCATTGAGGGGTGGAGCCAGGGGCAGAAGTGACCTGTGGAACTAGGTCTCCGAAGGAGACAGGGAACGTTCTCTTTCTGGTGGGACGCAGGGAGAGGAGCATCCGGTTCCAACTGCTGTGTTCATCTGTCTGTGTTGTGAGTTGTTTCTCCATTAATAAACATCTATTCAGTGTATTTGTTTATCCTGACCCTTATTAAACCGCAATATCTGTCAGAAGTGGTGTTGAGAACTTTCACTTAAAACTTAAAAAAAGCTTAAAAAATATGTTTTGGAAACAAAAAACAGAGACTAGCAAGACTTCTTGGTAGCAGCATTTTCTCGGTTGGATTTGTTTTACTGTAGATAGAGACTTGCACGGCTCCTTTAATGGAGGTTTCCAAAATTTGCATAAGCGGCAAAAAAAATGCATTGCTTTTAAAGAACTTTTTCATCAATTCATTGGCATGTACGAGAGCTGCAATGAAGATTTACACTGTGTTTTAAAAAAATACGTTGGCTTGGGAGAGAAAAAGAAACAGGATACAATGGTTTAAAAAAGAAAAAAGGAAATAGAGTGGCTGGGTGTGATGGCACATGCCTTTAATCCCAGCACTCGGGTGGCAGAAGCAAACATATCTCTGTGATTTCAAAGTAAACCTGGTATTCAGTGAATTCCAGGACAGATAAAAGTTACACAGAGAAACCTGTCTCAAAATATGTAAAAATAGAAATAGAAGAAATAGAGTAATTAAAAAGCCACATAAAGTTGGAAAGTACAGAGAATCTTTGGATATTGTACACTGTTCTGTCATCTTTAAATTGTTTGACTGCTGAGAAAATAACAACTACTGACAAAAGAAATGCTGCTGGATTAATTCAATATATATATATATATTTTAAAAATGCTTTGACTCCAAAATTTAAGCCTAAGGACAAGTTACTGGGGAAAAGGATTCCTATTTTTGTTTCCACAGAAAATGAAAAGCTGTGGATTCCTTCCAGACTAACGTGGTTTGATCAAGCAGGACCCCCTGAAGAAACGTCAATGGGACAATGCAGCCTTGCAGACGACTACAGCCAAGATTTTTGTGTCTTCTTAGGATTCCCCATGACAGTGCCCCCTACCAGCAGGAAGTAGTTTGGAAAGAACGACGCCCAAATTCCCAAATATTGTTTATAAATGTTCATTTTCATTTAAATGGGCTTGGTTATAAATGGCTATGACCACAAGCAATCTTTTTAAAGGTAAAAAGGGAATTATGGTATAGATATGAATGCTTTGTTTTGGAATGGATTTTCATTTATTGATATAAATTTAAGGTCAATTTTGTGATATGTATATTTTTCCTCTTGTTTAGGTATTGTGTTTATATACCTCATTGGAAAATGTAATGTATAATTTAGTACAGATTAGAGTTATCTATGATAGTCAAAACTTGGAGTTAAGTTAGTTAGGATTTCTAGATATGCAGAGATGTATTTGAGATGAATAGGCATTCTTCAAACCTTTCAAAGACCTACAGAATATGGCATTTAAAATGGTTTAGGGTTTTTCTTGACAGTGAGGCACAACTGCTTCTCGTAACACTACCTGCATCAGAAAGAAAGATGGACATCGAAGAAACACATTATGGAGTTTGCTTCTAATATGGCAAGACTAGCCATTTGGACAAGATACTGCTCTTGTCTAGACTGATTTTATAAACTGACCATGCAGGACCCACAAAAAGGTGACTGATGACAAGATGGATAGTGCTACAGGGTTCCTGCTTCATGAAAGAATCTGCCAGACACACTATGGCCTATGGGCTGAAGATGGGACAATACAGAAGAACTTTGTATGACTGACCAGGCAGTGAGTTGTCTCTGTCATTTTTAGAGTTTACATATTATCCTTCTATGGTCTTTGAAGGAATTGAAGACAGATAGTTATGGTTATAGTTTTCCTTAGTTAGGATTAAAGATAAGTTACATATAGGACTTTAGACTCGCAAAGATAGTATAGATGATATTTTCTTTAAGTCTTAAAAAATGTTAATGGACTAAATGTTGTTAACTGTGATTCTTATTTGATAACTGTTGTATGATATTTTTGCTATACTAAGGTTAAACCCCTTCTTTTTATTTTAGACAGGAAAGAGGAGATGATGGGAGATGTTATTCTGTAAATATGTTTCTCATACTGGTTAATTAATAAAGCACTGTTGGGTCAATGGGAAAGCAAGATAGGCAGGGCTAGGAGACTAGGAGAAAAGAGGAAGTGGTAAAGAGGAGTCAAGATGTAGAGCTGGCCACCCTGCAAGATGCCGGCCTGCTGCTCTCAGATACGATGACCACGTGGGAATACTTAGATAAGTAGAAATGGGTTAATAATTAAGACAGAGCTAGCCCATAAACAATAATAGTAACTGGCCAACAGGATTGTATCAAATACAGAGTCTCTGAGTGTTATTGGGGGCTGGCGTGGTAGTGGGGCGGCGGGACCTGCGGCAGCGGGAAAAACCTGCACGTAACACCCACCAAAATGCTACCTGTGACCATTTGAGGCTCAGTCTGTGGAGCTCCATGAGGGAGTTGTAGGCAGCACCAGCCAGCTAACCCGGCCCCAGATTCCTTGGCCTCAAAGAGTGCATGTGATAATAAATGCCTGTCGTACCAAAGCTGCTAAGGGCTGGAGTCACTTGTCTTGCAACAATGGATAATAGAATCAAAGACACACATTTTATAATACATACATATCACAGGAGAGATAAGATTATTCTAACAATCACACATGTATGAAGTTAAGAGTTGTTTAAAAGATGTCTAAAAGAATATTAAGTGTGTGGCTAAAACTTAAACCTCAATTTGTGGGGGTGAGTGGGAATTACTGAAATTGATTTCAGAGGCTAAAGAAACGGAATAGACTAGTAACCAATAGATATATTTAAATGGAAACTTAAATGCTTATTTTGACAGGGGTTGGAAGTTCAAGACAGGGTTTCTCTGTGTAGCTTTGGAGCCTGTCGGAACTCAGTCTGCACACCAGGCTGGCCTAGCGCTTAAAATCTTTCTGTTGCTGCCTTCCTAATACTAGGATTACAGGCATGTGCTACTAGACTCAAGGCTAAAACTTCTTACTGATTCAAACAACACGTAGAGACTATAAAACAAGCTTTAGAATGAGAGAAGACACTTGAAATACATCTGTCTATGTCTACGTGATTCCTTAAACTTTAATAAATTCATCCTAATTAGTCCTATACTCGTATAGAAAAGTGAGTAAATACTTAAACTGACACCTCACAAAAAGAGTATCTGTACAAACTCAACCTAATTGTAGTTTTAAAAAATGAAAATTAAACCCTTAAAAAGTTTCTGCTATATATTCAAGAACTTGATTCGAATGAAAAAGAGAGACCCTAAGCCTTAACATGGATTAACAAGAGTTAAGATAGATTAGCAGGGGTTAACATGGTACAAGAATATTTTACTGATGAGATGAAAATTAGGACAAGGATTTAAGAATTGTCAGTAACATTATTTACTAAAATTAATTATGTATATAACCATGATCATCACTTCTACTCAAAAGTCTATCCTCAATAAGAAAGCAGGCTTTTAAGCCAAAAATATTCCCAATAATGTCCAAAGGATCACCACACACACACACACACACACACACACACACACACACACACACACAGTAACAAATTCATTTAGTGGGAGACCATCTAATAACAAATGAATGGCAACTCTGGTTTATGACTTCAATGAATTCATATACAAAATAAGGAGTCAAACAAAGCTAAACACAAGGTTTACCTGATGGGAGATGTCACTCTGTAAATATGTTTCTCGTATTGGTTAATGAATAAGGCACTGTTGGCCAAGAGGAAAGAAAGATAAGCTGGACTAGGAGACAAGGAGGAAAGAGGAAGGAGTAGGGAGGGTCAGCATGGAGAGACTGGAGACAACAGAAGTCTGGACCCTCTCTCTGGTAAGATAAGACCACGTGGAAATACTTAGATTAATAGAAATGGGTTAATATTTAAGACAGAGTTAGCCCACAAGAAACTAGTAACTGGCCAACAGCATTTATATCAAATATAGCATCTCTATGTGTTATTGGGGGCTGGTATGGTGGTGGGACAAGACCGGCAGGGAAAAACCTGCTCGTAACATTTACTAATGAATGACTTCACTTAGGAAAGCAGAAGGGGACAGCTGAATTACAGTTGGAGGGTGTAGTGACTTGGAGGAGGCATCGGGAGACTTCAGGATGCTCGAATTTCCTTTCTTGACTTGAGTGGTGTTCGCCTATGGCACAGTAGATATTCCTGTTATTTGGGGTGTCATCCTCTGACACCCCTAAAACATCTGGATGCCTGAAGAACCCAATGGTGTTCCTCAGATAACAGAACATTGTCACATATCCAGTGACAGCATCAGGAATGATGTTATTGGGTACATGTTACAGCAGGTCTCCCCGCCGGCCTCCCGGTCCTGCCGCCACGTGGGCCCACAGCCGCACCAGCCCCAAATAACACTCAGAGACTCTGTATTTGATACAATCCTGTTGGCCAATTACCATTATTGTTAATGGGCTAGCTCTGCCATAATTATTAACCCATTTCTACTTATCTAAGTATTTCCACGTGGTCGTCTTATCGGGGAGCCGCGCGGCAGGCATCCTCCTTTCTCCCTGGGCTACATGTCGACTCCTACTTCTACTTCCTCTTTCCTCCTCCTAGTCTCCTAGCCCAGCCTATCTAGTTTTCTATTGGCCACAGGGCTTTATTAACCAGTATGAGAAACATATATACAGAATAACATCTCCCATCAGGTACATCCTACAGAGAGGATTATGAGAAAGGATGCCAGATGTTTAACTAAATGTGATTTAAAATAAACAATACACAGAGTAGAATTAGCCTCAACTAGATTCTCTAGACTCATTCTAAGAAGGATTTAAAAACCAATGCTTGAAAAATCTGCTAGGAGACTGAAGAAGGATCAGCTGTGTTCTAAACATGTTTAAATTGTTTTACTTTCCATGTCTTCTTTAAGAAGATCAAGGAAACTGTTATTTTTCTGTCAGTGTGATACAGTACACTGGCAAAGTAACATAAGGGAAAGGAGGCTTGTTTTGACTTACAGTTTGAAGTCCAAATGATGGCGAGGGTGTGGCAACAGGAGGGTGAGACACTTGGTCATGTTCATCATCAGTCATGAAGCAGAGAGAAATGGCCTCTCTTTTTGTGTGTGTAGTGCTGGACCCACACCCAGGGAACAGTGCTACCCATTTTATGGTGAGTCTTCCCATCTCAACTACCCTAAACAAGGTGATCCTTCATAGCTCCACCCAGAGACTCATCTCCTGGGCAAATCTAGATCCTGTTCCCTTGATAATCAACCTTAACTATCGAAGTCCACCCCTTGTCAATTTGACAGCCCAGTACATCATTTTTTAAGCTATGACCTCCTACCCGACAAGATATAGCATTTATGAATCTCAAAACACTATGCTGAATTAAAGCAACTCTACACTAGAGAGCTGAAAATGGTCTTCACACAAAATTCTAGAAGCCTCAAAGTGATCTTCAGGGACACAGAGAAGAAAGATCATTTTATAGGTCGTGGATGGGATACAAATGTCACACTGAACCCAACTGAAATGTACAGTTAATAAGTACTAATAAGAATTTGTAATAAATGACTTTTAACTTGAGATTCAGATAAAGACTGGCCTTGTAGAGATTTGCAGAGAATCTGAAACAGTGAAGATGACCCTGCATCTGGCTTGTGGTAGAACATATTTTGTATGAAAATTTTATCTCAGTAAGTTGGTGAAAATTAATCTTAACATCCAACAAGTAAAACTAGTTCCACGTGACTTCTATACTTGGCAGCACTGCTCTCAGAAGGTTTTTCAAAGTCTAGAAAATTCATGCAACACCGTACCTACAGATTCACTGTAAAAAAAATATAGTACGGATTGTTGACTTCATTATACCATCATACTCTCCATAAATGAAAATGAAGCCATAAACTGAAAGACATGCTTAATGTACCTTCTTATTTATAAAGTCCATGCTGCAGGAAGGAAGGCGATAGCTTGGCAGCCAAGAGCTAGGGATTACCAGCTCCTTAACTCACAAAAATGATAGGTTTGCTTTCACTCAAGAGTTCAAGTTAGGAGCATTCCAAGAACTGTTTTTTTTTTTTTTTTTGAATGTGTGGTTAGAAAAGGAGGCTCCTCCTAGAATCTGCACGAGAGGGGATTTGAAGACAGCAAGGGGTCAGCCAGATAAAGCCAGTCTGTAATCCCAAGAAAGGAAACTTGAACAAGTCTGTTTTAGAAGGGGACATGCTTGTGCACAGGAGAAAGGACACAATGAATTGTTTGGGAAATAATTAGAACCCATAATCGTGTTGCAGGAAATGGGATGGGAGACTTCACGGCTCTTGGAAACCATGTGCACACGGCATGGACTTGTCATGGAGGGTCAATGACCTCATCCCTGCTGGGTCTGAGGGCATCATCCCACACATAATGGGCAAACCATTTCAAACCCAGTATTTTTTGCAAAGAAATGTTAGGAAAGAGAAACATAATAAACCCTTAGCTCTAGTTATCTTTAAAGGCCAAAAATATGTGTATATTTTCACTAACTTTCTATATTTTCAAATATTGTTTTATAAGTATTACTCTTGCGATGGAAAAATATAGCAAACATGTTATTATGGTCTGTGCCTAATGATAATGAAAAAATTGAGGGACAACAAATTGTTCTGTTATAACATCCTAACTTCTATAAATTTCTGCTGCTTTTGAAAGAAAATTGCTACATATTCTAGTCTTTTCTATAAATAAACACCATGGTGTCTTCTTATACCACAAACTATTTATGCTTGTTGGTGCCTTTTTCCACTGCATGTGTCCAATCTATCAATGTCACCTCCTACACCCTGCAAGCCACACAGAACAAAGCCACCTGAGGAAACAGGCACTTACTCTGAGATGTACACCTTTGGAAGGAATTACTATCCTTCATGTCAGCCCAATGTGTTCAGGCTGTTGGAGTCCAACATGTTTCTACTCAAAGAAGAAAGACAATGTATTCCAAACAAGCATGGTAAATACAATGAAAATTGATGATAGGTAACCAAAGAAACCCCCTTCCCTCCCCAAGTTAGGTTTGTCTTTTAAACTGGTGACAATTTAAAATGGTCCCCAATGGGGCCAGGAAGGTGGCTCAGTTGACAAAATGCTTGGCATGCAAGCATTGAGGACCTGAGTTCAGATCCTTGGCACACATGTGAGGCTGAGTACAACATGTATCTGTCACCCAGTGCAGGAGAAACAGGCAGAGAAATCCATGGGGCTCACCAGCCAGCCAGTCCAGCTGAGCCATTATCTCCTGGCTCAGTTAAAGACTCTGCCTCAAAAATAAAATAGAGAACAAAAGAGGAAGACACCTAATATCAATCTTCGGCTTCCATAGGTGGGGGTGTGCAAAAACAGAAAGCTCCATTTATCAACTGTCAACTGAAACTATCAGGAAGAAAACAAAAATGGTATTTAAATTTTTCAAGACACTGACTAGGCTTGATGGCATGTGCCATTAATCCCGGCACTTGAGAGGCAGTGGCAGGCAGATCTCTGTGCGTTCAAGGCCAGAACTGGTCTAAAGACTGAGTTCCAGGACTGACTCCAAAGCTACAGAGAAATCCTGTTCATAAAGAAAAAAAATCAATATTTTGAGTGATTGCAAGGTTTCCTCACAAAGAAAGAGCAAAAAAAAAAAGACTATATTTGCCTAAGTGAGTATGTCCATTTCACATAGATGTTACTAGAAAGAAGCAGTCCAGGTTTTTGCCCTGTGTCCTGCTTCATCCCCCAACTATTTCCTCCCTTTCTATTTTCATTTTCATGATGAAATATATTTGATAATTCATTCCTATCAGGCTTGTCCTAACAGTGTCAGTGTCAATGTCAAGGACTTTGATGGGGTCATGGGCAGTTCAGCTTTTTACCAAGTGTGAGATAGCAGCAAAATAATTTTAGCCAGTCCATTAAATGAAAAATATGGCTGATTCTAATAATATAAGGAAAACTTGAAAGAATTTCCCTGGTTTATAAGGTGGGGATCAGGATAGGGGAGGGTGAGAAGGAGAAGGGAAGGGAATTGAGGGGAAAGGAGAGGAGAGGAGGGAAGTAGAGGGGAGGGGAGGGGAGAGGAAGGACGGGGAAGGGAAGGGAGAGATAGAGATGTTTATACAGCAGGAAAAATGTAAAATTACTTTATAGAGACCTCACAGTTTGGCAGGTACCCAAGCAAACTAATGTGGTTTCCAAAGGGGTAGGTACCTAGAAGGTTCAGTTTTCAATGTCTTGATATAATAGGAGTTGATACCATTTATTCTGAAGACAAGAATATCTTGGAGAATTACAAGCACTCTTCAATAAGTCAGAAGTCAGGTGAACAATGGACATCACATCATACAGTCAGAACCCTCAGTAATCAGAGGACTGCTTCCTCAAATTCCTTTAAGATCTGAGATTATGTGTCTGGCCCAGCAAATGCTACCCAGACTGCAGCCACCCTAGAAATGCACACAGTAACATAGAAAGACCCAACAGGCTTTCAACTCCAAGAGCTGGTAATGACTTTAACATCAACTTTAGACTAGTTTTGTTTGCTCTGGCTCGTCTACAAGACTCCCTGGCCAGAGAGAAGTGGCCTTCTGTAAGACTAAAAGTCATGAAGAAGCTCGTGCCTGGACACAATCTAATTGCCAGCTTTTCCTGTGGCCATACACCTCCCCCACAAGAGCCAGACCTCCTCCTACTGCTCCTCCTCCTCCTCCTGCTCCTCCTCCTCCTCTCCTCCTCCTCCTCCTTCTCCTCCTCCTCCTCCTCCCAGACTTTTTTGAATTGAGTAGTGAGAAATGGGAAGTCCATCTGAGGGTGGAAGCACCACAGTCATGGTTTCTTATGGCATTTAGGGAAACAGGAAGGTAGGATAAGCTTTTCTAAGTAAAGATTCCAGGGGATCAGTATGTAGCTGCCTCTATTTCCAGCACAGCCATTAACAGCTATGATGTAAGCAGCTGCAAGGCTGGGCATCTCAGTAAGAGGCTGAGAGGACACTGGTGGTGAGCATTCATGGTGGCCCCCACCCAAAGTGCTTCACTGAGAAAAACAAAGACCAGAAACTTTACAAGATAAAAGAGGGAAGGAAACCTTTTTTTTTTTTTTTTAATTTCAACTTACCACTATGAGAACTGAAAAAATTTCAACCTCCAAGAAAACTATTCATTTTTACAGTGTCAGAAGGCCTTTTTATAAACTACATTTTTATGATATTATACTTGATGTTGGAAATATTTCACACCAGTGAGGAAAATCTGAGCTTTTGCAAAATGGAGGTGTAACATTATGCCATTTGATCTATTTGTGGAAGTGCTGTATTAAGTCTACAAGCATCTTTGAGGGCCTTTTTAATTAGATCCTTTGCAAGGTATCTAAGTATAGTATCCCACTCCATCCTTCCTTTATGTGACCTCTGACCCTAATACATGTGCTCCAACAGTGTGGCTTTTACAAAGACAGATTGCTGGGGTCCAACACACACAGCCCACATATCAACAAAGATGCCTAGTACCCCTTCCTACAGTGAATTACTCTAATGTCTCCACTTTTGGCAAGAAAAGAGCTGATGTTATAAAACGGATGAGGTAGGATCCCTGCAAGCAAAGGGTGAGGGAATTGGAGAAACATGGATTAGAGAGAGGATGTATGATTTGAGCTTCATTCATTCATAAGTCCATCAAGATATTTTTTCCTAATAGAATAATCGAATAGATAAGAATTAATGATTTATGCCCCATATCCACAGAGAAATAACAAAAGAATAGATATTTAAGTTACATTCAAAGAGTTCACAATAAAACAAATGAAGGTCTTTTCAAGATTTGAGTGGTACAGGAAAAGCATTCCATCCTGGTAGGTTGCTGCACCTTTTTTCCTATAGAGATTCCATAAAAGAATTGCCTCTGTGCCTTGGATGATCTAAATTTAGAATGTCTATGTCTTAACTGCAGCATCAGGACTTGTGACCTAAGGCAGGAATGAATCCAACCTGTTACAGAAATCTGTAAGAAAACATGACCTTAGCATTGAATTCAACCAAACTCAATAGCTTATTTTCAGTAACTTTCCTTTGCCCAGTTCTAGGGTAGGTGCTAGGAGGGTACAATGCAAATGTAAATTGTGTTATTAGCTTCAGGTAACAAAAACACTATGGATAAAAAATGAAAATGCTTACTGAAAAGAGAGACAAAATACTCTTTGTTGAATGACAACATGGCAGAAAAGAAAAAATCCAGGACATTCTGATCACTGTAGATGGAAACAGCTCCTTGAAGCAGATGGGACAACATTTGGGATTGTAAAGGCATCTCACAGCTACTCTTCATTAGGGTCACTTCTCAGACAACCCTATCCTTTTCCCCTACAGAGCTAAGCAAGGCCTTCAAGTGGCCAGTCACTTTAATTAGTAGACAACTTATGTCTAAGTTTGAGGGTGCTTTGTTGCCAGCTGTGTTGTAGCTTTAGTGAGGTATTTCAGAAATACATGGGAGTAAAAGTATAAAGGTCCCTTCTAGAAAAGATGTGCATTACATGCCATTTTGCCAGCTTTCCCTTACCTTAATAAAACACCTGAGGTGGTGGACACAACCAGAGGAAAGGTTAACTTTACTTCCCAGTTTTCAATATTATAGCCCATGATCACTTGAGCCCATTGCTTTTGTCCTTCTGGTGAGACCACTAAAGAATTCCAGGGGAGCATGGTGCTTACTTCATGATAGAAAGAAGTAAAAGGAAAGAAAGGTGAACATCCAATGATCCCATCACCCACAGGCCCAGTGACCTAATGCCTCCTACTAAGATTCACTTCTCCAAAGATCCACCATCTACCAGCAGTACAATCTAAGGACCAAGCCTTCCCAATCATTGATCCAAGTGAGTCATCCTTCCTTTGGGCACTGATAAAACCACCATAAAAATAGAGAATGTGTTAAAAATGTAAAAAGCTCTATGCATGGATTGTTTCATGAATGTCCTTTTTCTCTTGGTCCATTTTGAAAGATATCCAGTTGGAAATCATGACTTGTAGAAAGAAGGAAAAATTCTATCCTTGGACTCACGCTAAGAAAACATAAATTTGCCTTGGCCATAAATTCAGTTTAAAAGTTATTATGTGTTCAGTTATGTGTTTTTTATGATAGGAATAAAAAGCTAAAATATATGTTTCACTTTTAATAACTTTCTGCTTTATATCACATAATTAACCTGTCAACTATAGACCTAAGTCACTGGACTAGTGAAGTCAAGACATGTATCCGGGTCTTTCCTCTCCACTGAAAACTGGTCAAGACAATTCCTTTTCTATCCCATTTTGTTTCCCATGGTTTCCATAAGTAACCAAGGCTGACCTCTCCCCAGGCTTTTCCAGCCTTCCTCATCATCCTGTCAATCAATATACCAGATTCCACAAATATTCTCCAATTGTAAGCCATAAATGTCATTAAGGATGTTGAGTATTCTCAACCACTCCTAGAACACTGCATTGTATCAAAAGTATCTCTTCCTTCCTACCCACTTATGCACATAAACACTATTAGTATAGAAAGAAATTCTTCAGCTTATACATTATTTACATAAAGGCAATATTTTGTAATGAAGTGTACCACATGTTGTTTACCCTTGCCCTCACACATCATGGAAATTCATTTTTTCCAGAAACACTAGAAATCTCAAAGTAGTTCCCCACTCTCTATCTTTGATTTTTCTCTGGAAAGTATCTTTTTGCATTATCACCCTTGTACTTAGCGATTTCCAATCCACTCTCCAGCTGACAAAACCCTAACCCCTGGAGCTCTAACATTTGGTAGCCTTCTGTTGGCATGATCCCCTTCCAGGAAATATAGATTGCCTCTAAACCCATAGGCTTTTCCTTTAAAGTAGTACAGTCAAATTATAGCACAATGTATTTGCCAAAGTTTGTGGAGTGGCAAGACTGTCATCCCAGGAAGACAGTGCCCAAGAGCTCACCAATGGGCAAGTTATAGAATATACGTCTCTCATGAAGAGCAGTGAGATATGGACAGATGGGTTTTCTTTAGGTCTTTTGCAGACACAGTGTCATGAACATCCATGGTCTTTCTAGTTGCTTTCCCCTGAGCCCTTCAATTTGGTAGCTAGGTACAGATTAGCAGGCTTGAATGCCAATGATGATGGACTATTTCCTCATAATCAGAAGTGGGTAAGGCTGGGAACTAAAATATCTAGGACTGTGATTAAAGGCCAAAAGAATGGGACTTCAGTTTTATTTTTGTTGACTCACTCCTTAAATAGTAATATGAATAGGCCTGTCAATCACATGAGCTAGAAAATTTACCTCAACAAAGTTATCTGCCCTGGATATTTTAATAGTTTAGAGGCTAACTGAATGGTAGTATTCTCCCTACCATCATCCATTCTCTTGCTGTGAGATTTGAGAATGTTGTCCACAGTAGTTTATTTGGTCACTACCCACTCTCATCTGTTGAAGTTACCCCCATTACTCTGTAATAAATCCTGTCTGTCTTGATTTACCTTACAAGGACCAGAGAGTTGAGTGGAAGCCAGATGGAAAGCCCAGTAGCACTTCCTCTAAGAGTCAATATTTACTGCTCAAGTGGATGATGAATAAAGGGGAAGGCCATTAATGAAAACACAATCTTGAGTCCCTAATAGAACTATGGCTATTTCCAGATCTGTTTTTCAACTGTATGTCTCCAGCTCTTAAGCATAACCATACTGTGTATTCTGTACTACCGATTTAATTGAATGTAATAGAAATGTCTGAAAGCTGATGCTCCAGTTCATCAACCCAAACAAAGATGTTGATTTTAGGAGAGTGGTCCATCCTCATTGGTCTTCAAGTCTGCTAATATCTGACTAGCTACCCAACATAAAGACTCAGATATTAGGATAAAGACCGCTACAAAAGACCATGAATGTTCACAACACCATGTCTGCAAAATATCTAAAGAAAAACCATCTATCCATATCTTATTGCTCTTCAATGAAAGACATCTATAATTTGCCCATTGGTGAGCTCTTGGACACTGTCTTCCTAGAATGAGGACCTTTTTACTATTTGAACATTTAGCCACAAAAGTGAAGTGTGTGTCACAAATCCATATCATGAGAGCAGTTAGGGGCAGGCCTTCTCCCCTCAAGGCCATTCTGCCTACAAGTGAATACCAAGCATAGGATTGAAGCTGTAAGATCTTAGAGATTGTGGGGGAGGGGGGAATCTATGAACATACATGCTTGTAAGGGATGTCAAGAGGATGTATAAAGATTTCTTCTCCAGAGTAAAGTAGCCCCTGGTGCTAAAACACATGATGGCATACTCTTAGAAAGCCTTAGGAGCCACAACCAGGTACAGCTCATATTCTCGTATACCAATTCAACATTCCAACCTCAATGTGCACATTTTAAAGGAATCAAGGAAGCCTGTGAACCTCCAACTCCAACCTGAAATGTTAATATAGACCTTCACAACTCTGTGGCAATATGTGACCTGCAAAGCAAATGATCCATGGCTGCATCCAATGACCAATTTTTTATATGATGATTTCTTCCTGGAAAATAAACACCATGACTAATGATGCAGAATGAGTACATGTCTCCAGGCTCCAGCAAATTGTAGAAGGAGAGAAAAGGAACAAAGCCAAAACAAAACAAAATCAAATTTTCCCACTGTTTTGCTATGTGTATTCCTCCCTAGGGGAAGTTGCTACAAACTATGAATGAAGCTTTGGTAGCAGCATGGACACAAGGCAAGTGCACCTGATTCAGTCAGCACTCAGCTGGGCTGACTTAATCAATTACTGGTTTCCTGAAAGCATCTGGAGGACCTACCCATTGCAGAAGTCTAGGAGGGCAATGGACAAGATTAATCTCATATCGAATAGAAAACCAAAATAAAGAGTAGGGAAAATGACTCTATTACTTGTGTGGGTAGAGAACAGCAGCACAGACCAAAAGCAGGGTCTCAGACACAAAACAAACTATTCCTTTTTCTATTCAAAAACATTTGAAAGAAAAACACGGCCCTCTCACATTGTATCCCTCTGAGAAAACAGCTCTCAACATTAGACACTGTTTTCAAAAATACCCTTAAGACCCATGCCTTCTGAGAAAAACCACCCTAGTAAGTAATATGAGGTAGGAATGAGGGGCTAGGAAGATGGCTCAGCAGTTAAGAGGTAGGAATGATCCTGAAGGACCTGTTTGTTCCTGAATGGTCTCCAAGATCAGCTTGCTTCACACTAAACTCCATTCAAAATTAAGTCATTATGTTACTGGACACTTCAGTCCCTAAACCTACCCCATATTCCAAAAGAAATTAAGGGCAGAAATGGGTAAAAGAAAATTAATTTGTTAACAATTTGGCTGGGTGGAACACTATTTTCTCCCAGCAAGCCTATATGGCCATCTTATAAGGCAGAAGAGATGCAAATTTGTCTCTGAGGTAAGCTCGGGGTTCTTGGGTTCTTTTCTAAAGAAGCAGGGAAACCTGAACCAAAGATTACCTCTATTGTTTGTTCTCTGTTACAAAGAAAGATTTTTATACAAGTCTGGACCAAAGAAGATGAGATCTTAATGCCCCCATTTTTAAAATAGAAGTGTCTCAGAGGTCTGTGGGACATAAGATTCCCAGCCGTCCCAGGCTCCATTCCCATGGTGGATGTAGAATGACAACTCCTAGTCATTTATTTGGAGGGCAGCTTTAATCTTCTCTTCTGTGTGCCTGTTAAAACACTGATTTTGCAAGAGAAGAAAGATGATGGTCTGGGAACAGAGGATCAGCCACAAGCATCTATCTTTATAGTATTTTCTCTCCCTGGGGCTTGGGACTAAAATCACAGTTACAATCATTGCAGGGTTCTAGCATTTTTTTTTGAAAGTCAAAGGACAACATGGTCATCTATCTTTACTAACCTTACAAGTTCCCTCATTTATTAAGAAAAATCAACTATTTCACCATATTACAATATGCAGGATCAACATGCCAGGATCCAATGTTTAAGTAATGACTGAACCAAGTTTTGAATCTAGAAAGAGCTGTTGTTCCATTGAACACTTACGCAATGTTCAGCATAAGCCAGAGGTCAGCACGCTACGACCCAGCTCCAACCCACTGCCTCACTTTTGTGAATAAAAACTTCAAGGAGAATGAGCATGTCAGATCATTGATTTACCATCTGAAGTTTCAGTCACAATACAATGGCATCATTAGGTAGTGGTCACAGAAACCACACAGCCCACAAAACTAAACAGAAAAAAAATTGCTGCCCCTTTGCCTCCAGCTGATAGGGGAATTTGGTGGGCACACCTCAAGGAGTCCCAGATTCTTGTGTCTCGAAACAAATAATAGGAGAGAGTGAAGCAGGGAGTAGCAAGTAAAGTGAGAGAATTTATTAAGAATACACTCCCATGTGCCTTAGCTTATGTCCGTGTACAATGACCTGGGCCTTATGTCACATGGAGTGGGGCTTTTATGACCACCTCCATTGCAAGGGTTGAGTTGCATATGCTACATGAGCTTGTCCCATATTACAGGTCTCATTAGCGTCTCAATCTCCATACAGAGGTGTGTGGGTCAGGGTTATAATGAGGTAAGGTGTGGTGAAGCATTCTAATGGGACACCAGTTACCCCAGCCAGTTCTGTTAGTCTTCCATAGGAATTGCTACAACTTTGATCTTTGCCAGCTTTTTTGTATGTACTTTTCAAAGGCTTTAGGTAAAGCATTTGGGATTTTCCTCTCCACCTCACTCTCCTGCCCCAATCTCGATAAATTGCAACTTGTTCTTTGAAGCAAAGTCATCTTGATTCTGAAGCTAAGATGTCACTCAAACCACACAGTGGCTGAGCTCTACACACTGGGTCCTGGGATCTCACTCTGGCCTCCCTTGGCTCCTGGGGTCCTTGTGATTTCTGTTCAATGGATTCAAATGACATAAAGTATACTATAGAAGTCACGCTCATACCCAACATTATGAGGTACTCTCAAGGATTCCAAAGGTGCTATTGTTGAGAAGACATGTTCAGAGAGGAACAGAGGACAATGGCTAGGAAGGCTACTGTGTTTATGGGGTAAACGTGGACAATAGTGAAGGGGCCATTGTACCAACCTGCCTGTTTACATGGCCTGTAGGCTATTACTTAAGTTTCTAGACCAGAGTGGTGGTTTTCCACTGAGATAACTGACTGACCCATTTGGGTTAACCCTTAACAGGGAAGGCAATGGTCTCTGCTGTTATTTCCAGAAAGCTTCCTGCTACATGGTAACCTTACAACCTTCCTGGCAATTCAGAAAACCGTGTCTCCACCCAGGGCCAGAGGTACAACTCAGATCCCATGCTTTTGACAATTGTCATTGTCATCATCATCATCATCAAAAAAAAAAAAAAAAATGAAGAAAAAAATTTACAAAAAACCAGTTGTGCTTTGCCAAGAAGAAAGAGCCTCTCCTCAGTGGGTCCAGCAAAGTCCTGACACTCCCACCTTCCTCCCTTTCAGACACTCTTTAACACTTAAGGAGGGCATAGCTGTGATGTGCTCTCACGTGATATTTCAAGTCCTAAGGAGGGCAGTTGTTACGTTTCCAGCTTCCTTTACTCACCCCTAATTTTCACTTGCAAAATTAGAGTGTTCACCAGGGACACAGAATGTGGCCCCAAGGCTGGTCGTGGGTAGGGATTCATCCATCATAACTACCCTTTGATAGATGCTCACATTCTGCTAGCCTAGTGTGTGGACACAGTCACAGAGGCAGGCAGGGTTTGCAGATAGGTGCTAATGTGTCTCTCCCGTGGCTTTAATTGGAAGAATGTTCAAAGACTGTTGAGTTCAAGCTGGGCCCCTCCCTAAGTTACTCCACATTGTGTATAACTTGTTTTTCAGAATGTCTTTGCCTTCAAAGACTTCAATTTAACTGAGTCTTGAGGATGAAGGATGACTGTGTACCTGGGTGCATTCCTTCACCGTCTGGCACCACCCACTTAGCAGAGACTGATAGACAGTCAGTCTATCTAGTCCCTTCCTGGGACTAGAAGGCATGCCACCCTATCCATTTTCTGGGGTGAACTAAAACTGCAGAAGCATATGGGCAGATTAAACTCTGAGCAGGGAAACCAGGCCCAAGAATTTATCAGACACACCAGACACCCAAAAAATGGCAGGAGCAGGTAACCCCCCCATCTGGACCCTGTAGGGTGGTGGGTACTCAATACTGTTACAGAGATAGCCACTACTGGCATCTAACTTCATGTGTGTCAAGACCAATGACAAATAACTCCCAACTCTCCCCAGAGCCTCAGCTCAGCTTGGTCCTCACTGTTGGCACAGCTACTTAACCATGCTCTGCCATCCTCACGTTTGCCCACCTAGATATCTGCCATCCATCCTTTCCCTGTCCCTTCCTCCATACCCAGTAGTCGCCTCTGCAGCAGGGTTCTTCTTCATTCGTTAGCATCATCAATACAGGCCCTGCTTACACCTCTCTTCCGTGCTTCTCCTGATCTGTGCTGTAGCCTCTTAACCCTTCACTGCCCCTCTGTAACCAACATATAAACATACAGAGAGATGTATTTACTTTGTGTGTGTGTGTGTGTGTGTGTGTGTGTGTGTGTGTGTGTGTGTGTGTGACATGAGAGTTAATAATCAAGTTTTCAATTAAAGGACCTGTGTTCACATCATCCAGGGTTACCCATGAAAGCAGAAATGGCTGGCAAATGGAGGCCTTTGAAAGTCACCCAAAGACTGTAGAAAGGATGTCATTGTTTTTGATAGTGTGCTTCAACAAAGGAAAGTAAAAAGAAGTACGGGCCAACTCTGTCAACCTATTTCTATGTGTCTCTATTATTATCTGTTCAACTAACAGAAACTGATGCAAACCCTGTTCTAGCTCGGTAGTCTGATTTCGGTTGTTTTTACTTCTCTTAACCAAGTCACTTGGCCTCAGTTACCCAAGTCACCGGAGCTTAGTCCAAACTGGGCACTGGTTCCTCTAATCCGAAAGCCTCATATCCTGTTTTTCACTCAATCCCCTGATTTTAACAGATGTTGTCTATTAATGTGTCTGAGAACTAGGGATGTTTCAATTATGGTCCAAAGAAACAGGCCATTTGCACTCTTTGTGTTTCCACACAATTATTATTCATTTGTCACTTTCTATAGTGCCACTATCAAAATAAATAAGTTACAAACTGCAAGGTATGGAATGAACCATCTCTCCAGCACCCAGGCCACGTGTGTCAGCAGGCAGAAATTCTACAGTTGTCCCCTTATTCATCACGGTCCACCAGTCTTGCCTGCACAATATGATCCAGGCAAAACGTCCTGGTTTTAAAAGATCTGTTCATCATCTGACATCCGTTGCCTAGGCACCAAGACAGAGTAAGTGGAGAGGGGAGCTCTAGGTGTGCGCTGTGTATATGAACAAATATCAGGAAGCATGGGCTGGTTCAGAGTGACACAGTGGGAGAAAGTTGGTGACACTGAAGCCAGATGAGGTTGAGCCACCCATTGTTAAGTGACTCTCAAGACCACAGTGAAACAGAGAAAGGATTTGACTGGTCAGCATAAGTGAGCTGTATGTCTGTCTCCATTCACTTCTTGTTACCTGCCTAACTTTTTTTTTTTTTTTTTTTTTTTTTTTTGAGACAGGGTTTCCCTGTAGCTTTGGTTTTGGAGGCTGTCCTGGAACTCACTCTTGTAGAGATCAGTCTCAAACTCACAGAGATCCTCCCCTCCGCCTCTGCTGGGTGCTAAGATTAAAGGTGTGGCCACTACTGCCTGGCTAGCTGCCTAATTTCTAATATTACTTTTGAGTTTGTCCTTAAATTTCACTAGCAGTTGCAGACAGAAGGTAAAGCCTCTCTCCTCTGCTCTAACAGTGTTGCTCAGAAGTACAAATGAAAAAGTCTGCCTGAGGATGAGATTCTAAAACTGTCATTCAATTCATTTTAACAACCCACGGTACAGAATCCAAGTTCATCAGCATTCAGTTCATCAGCGCTAAAAGCATGTGCGTGCACACACAGAGAGACACACAACACACTCACCATTTTTCCTATCTTCCCCACCTTCCCTTTTTTCTAAAAGAAGGAAGCCTGCTCTACAGTTAAGGTTTTACAGGCTTCCTTCCTGAGAAAGGAGGGAAAGCTCTCAAAGACAAACAAGAACAGATTGGCAGAGCTAACTACTGACTGAACCTGGAAACAGAGGAGAGACGCAGGAAATGCTACCTGAGATATGACCGTTTAGAAAAGCCTGCCAGGGTTGTGGAAAGTAAGTGGGGGGTGCAATGAAGCAGAGGTGGGTTAAGAATGAGATGGTGGCGGAAAGGCATTTCACTTAGTGTTTTGTGTTGGAACAGTGAGATTGTAAAAGCATGCCTTTGGACCTAAATTGTTTTTAACTACTTCAAATGGAGGGGGGGTCTTTTAATGTACTGTCATGCTAAATGGGGCCATAATCCGAATGCACTGTGGAAGAACTGCCTATATCACAAGAAGGCAACCCCAGGATCTGGAAGATGCCTTTCCAGAAAGTGTGCTTGTAATTCTTGCCAAGGAGATGAAAAATGGGGGAGGGGTGTCATTTTCTTTTCAACCAAATTATAAAGAGGTTATAAAGTGAAAGGCCGGACAAACACTACTCTTTTCTCTTCTCTGTGCTTACATAATCAATGTTAGTAGGAAAAGACTGGAGAAAGATAAAGGAAAAGGAGGCAGCCCCAGCAACAATGAGAAGTGATGGTGTGGTCACTGTCTAGGCTGAATGGCACAGCCAACCTTTGTGTTCTGTTGCTTCTTAAAACAGAATCGCACAAATTAATCAGCCAAAAGCATGGAGGGTAAATCAATCCAGTACACTAGGAGACTGTAACCACAAAAAGAGGAAATGGAGAAGTCTGCTTTTCTTGGCAAAAATTTAAATGTGATGTGCAATAAATGTAAATTATTTTAACCATTTATTATCAGAGCATCATTACTTGAAGCAAACAGTCACTCAAGCTGTTTGCAGGTGAGGAAGGTTTGGGGATACAAAGGAGGAACTTCGGAAAAGCAAGAAGCCAACCCCTGGAGAAATTATGTCCTGGGATCTAGAGTTTAACTTTGTGTAGAAGAATTGGGGCTTAGGGGGTGTTGTTATTTTTTCTTGTAAGCACAGTTTGCCTCTGAATAAATATCTGATACCATCCATTATTCAGAAACACAAGACTGGATGTAACTGAGAACACTCCACACAGCCTCCTGCAGCCACCCAACTGGCTAAAGAGATTGTTTTCATTTTAGACTCTGACTCTGTGAAAAATGGATGTGAGGGAGAACTGCATTTAAGTACAGACTCTTCGGTAAGCAAACACATCTATGGAAAAGCTGAGATATTCTAATTTAAGCCTCGACAGCCACCGTAAAAGAAAAGCAGTTCTGAATAAGCTTGCTGGAATACTCTCTTCAATTTGTTCCAAGCAGTAAGCACTGGTTACCAGCTCAACAGTGTTTGGCAGCTCCCATCAGAATGCCACAGCAAGACACTTACATTATCCCACAAGTATCAAAACAATAGGGTGTGTGGTCTCACTTAATCAGTAGGATATGTCAATTCGAGAACACTAGGGAACTCTTTCCTCTCCTCCTCCCACCCCTCAAAAGAAGGATGGAAAGCATGGAATGGAAACCCTGAATGATCACAGGCCTGGAGAGTGACAAAGCGCTGGGGTGTCTGCCAGTTGCTGAATCTGGGCATCCATAAAGAAAATTCAGGTGATGTCATCTTCATGTGCTAAAGAGAGCCACATATTTGCTCTGATCCCATACTGCCACAAGAGAGTCACAATCAACAGCAAGCTCACTCTAATTTCACTCTCTTTTATTTATAAATCATGATCTCACAATTATAAGAAAAATGTTATAGATAACTTACCATCTACATAAACAAGTAAGCCTAGTAGGGTAAGCTTCCTTCCACACATCTCTATATCTATTAATAAACACCTGAACCTGGAAATCCCAATCCCCAGGCCAGTCATATCTCATCAGACTACAGAGTTTTCTGAAACTATACATCCATACAAAGCAAGAGTGGGGTTGTTTTTGTTTGTTTTTGTTTTGTTTATTTCTATGAGTCCCAATTAAGAGACACTATATTAGAAAAATGTAAAACTCGCTCTTAAATTATTCTGGAAGTAAATAATTCTATTTTAAGAACCACATTTTTTTCAAGTGTTTATACTATCCTTAAAAGGTCCCTACCCTAAATTTAAAATCTCAAATTAAACTACAGTTCAGTAGTGACTGAAGTCTCTAGCCAATAAACAATGAGGAGGATTTCTTTCCACCAATACAAGTGTTACTGCACCTTTATGTCCAACAGCAACCAAAATCTATCAGTTAGGAAATATGAAAATGCATATCACTCATAATCAGTTATTAACCATTGCCACAGCATAAGGACATCCTCTACTCTGGTACCCACCCTGGTTATGGGCAGGTTTTTCCCACCGCTGCTGCTGTTCTGGTCCCAGTCTTTGTTCCTCCCCGCCGGCTTAGTCCCGCCGCCACGCGAGCCGCAATAACACTCAGAGACTCTGTATTTGATACAATCCTGTTGGCCAGTTACTATTATTGTTTATGGGCTAGCTCTGTCTTAATTATTAACCCATTTCTACTTATCTAAGTATTTCCATGTGGTCATCTTATTCGAGTGCGGTGGGCCGGCATCTTGCTTCCTCTAGGTTCTACATGCTGACTTCTCCTAACTACTTTCTCTTTTCTCCTCGTCTCCTAGCCCTGCCTATCTTGCATTGGCCACAGTGCTTTATTAATTAACCAGTATGAGAAACTTATTTACAGAATAACATCTCCCATCACACCCTGTCATATCCAGATCTATGCAGATGGGATGTGGCTTCACAATATGCTGAGGGACTACTGACTCTGGGAACCTCTGCATTTATAAAGCTTTTAGTTGGGTTGGTTGGGTAGCATATGATGGTAGCACTAAAGCCAAAGCAAATTAGAATCAGGGAGCCTAAAGAACCTCTGCAGCTCATGAAACTTTGAGATTATCTTTTATACTCATTGGATATCTGAAAAGGACTACTTTAAGAATGCAAAGACAGTCTTTTTTAACCCCCAATTTACAGAGAATATCCACTGTAAGGCAAAATTTTAAAGTCAATGAAAAATAGTGTCAAATATATTCATCAAAGGTCAAGACAGTGGAATTATCACTGGTCCATCACTTGTTCCTCCTTGCATGAAGATATTGGCTGATGAGTACTTGGTGCTGGTCTCTGGCTTCCTTGTTTCAGATTTGTTGGAAATGCCACTCTTAAGTCATACACTTCCTGATGGTGTCACTACAAGGCATGGTAGAAGAGAGCATTGCATATCTTGTTGATTTTCTCGAAAAACTAACTCTTTGTTATGTTGATTTTTTGTGTTGTTTTCCTGGTTTCTACTTTATTGATTTCAGCCCTCAAATTGATTATTTCCTGTTGTCTACTCCTCTGGGGTGAGTTTGCTTCTTTTTGTTCTAAGGCTTTCAGTTGAGCTGTTAATTCTCTAATGCGGCTATCTCAGTTTTCTTCATATGAGCACTTAGTGCAATGAACTTCCCTCATAGCACTGCTTTCAAGGTGTCTCATAAGTTCGGGTATGTTGTGTCCTCATTTTCTTTGAATTTTAGGAAGTCCTTAATTTCCTTCTTTATTTCTTTTTTGATCCAGGTATGGTAAAATTTCACATTGTTCAGTTTTTATGAGTTTGTAGGGTTTTTGCAATTTGTGTTGTTGTTGAATTTCAACTTTAAAGCATGGTGGTCTGATAAGATACAGGGGACTATTCCAATTTTTTTATATCTGGTAAGGTTTTTTATGTCGCCTAGTATGTGGTTGATTTTAGAGAAGGTTCCATGTGGAGCAGAGAAGAAGGTATAATCTTATGTGTTTGGATGGAATGTTCTATAGATGTCTGTGAAACCTAAGACCAAATGGCAGCCCACAGACTGGGAAAAGATCTTCACCAATCCTACATCTGACAGAGGGCTGATCTCCAAAATACACAAATAACTCAAGAAACTAGTCACCAAAACACCAAATAACCCTATTAAAAATGGGGTACAGAACTGAATAGAGAACTCTCAATAGAGGAAATCAAAAAGGCTGAAAGACACTTAAGAAAGTGCTCAACTTCCTTAGCTATCAGGGAAATGCAAATCAAAACAACCTTGAGATACCATCTTACTCCTGCAAGAATGGCTAAAATTAGAAACACCAATGAAAACTTATGCTGGAGAGGATGTGGAGAAAGGGGAACACTCCTCCACTGCTGGTAAGAGTGCAAACTTGTACAGCCATTTTGGAGATCAGTATGGTGGTTCCTCAGAAAAATGGGAATTAGTTTACCACAGGACCTGGCAATCCCTCTCTTAGGCATATACCCAAATGATCCACATCCATACAACAAAGGCATGTGCTGTATTCATAACAGCATTATTTGTAATAGCAAGAACCTGGAAGCAACCTAGATGACCCTCAATTAAAGAATGGATAAAGAAGATGTGGCATATTTACACAATGGAATACTACTCTATCGGGAAAAAAAAAATGGAATCTTGAAATTTGCAGGCAAGTGGATGGAACTTGAAACCATCCTGAATGAGGTAACTCAGTCACAAAAAAAGAAACAGGGTATGTACTTGCTCATATATGACATAGAGCAAAGGATCACCAGCCTATAATTCTCACTGCCAGAGAAACTAGGATACAAGGAGGATTCTAAGAGAGTCATATAAGGTCCCTCACAGAAGAGGAAAGGGACAAGATCTCCAGAGCATCTAAGGAGTGGAGGGGGGCAGTGAGTGGAGAGGGAACTAGGAGAAAGAGAAGGAGAGAAGAGGAAAGCACATGGAACTAGAAAGATTGAGTCAGGGGAGAAATGGATGAGAGAAAAGAAGAGAGAGAGAGAGAGAGAGAGAGAGAGAGAGAGAGAGAGAGAGAGAGAGACCATAAAAGAGGGAGCCATTATAGGTTTGAAGAGAAAACTGAACCTAGAGAAATGTCCAGAGACCTACAAGACTGACCCCAACTAACAATTTGGGCAACAGTGGAAAGGCTACCTTAAATGCCCTTTCCTGATAATGAGATCAACAACTAACTTACCTATCATCATGGAGCCCTCATCTAGAGGCTGATGTAAACAGAAGCCAACACCCACAACTAAACACTGAACTGAACTGGAATCCAGATGCAAAAAGGAAGAACAAGACAAGGCTGCAGAAACACGTAGAGACAGCTGACCTGAACAAGAAGGAGCTAATGGGTCCCCAGACTGATATCTGGGAATCCAGCTTGGGACTGACTCAGACCCCCCTTGAACTTGGGTCTCAGCTAGAAAGTCTGATCAGTCTAAGGGACCTCAGACAGTGGAACCAGGATAAATTCCTGGTGCACAAAAGGACTTTGGGGGCACATCCCCCTTGGAGGGATACTCCCTTAGCCTAGAAACAGGAGAAAAGGCCTAGTCCCTATTCCAAATGACTTGACAGATTTAAATGACCCCTCCTGGAGGACATCACCCTACATGTGGAGTGGGGGGGATGGGAGGGGAGGGTGGTCAGGCGGCATGAGAGGGTGGGAGAGAGGGAAAGAGGGAGGGAGACAGAGTGGAAAAGAGGGAGGAAGGGAGAGAGGGAAAGAGGGGGAACTGGGATTGATATGTAAAATAAAAATAAAAAAATAAATCATAAAAAAAAGGAAAAGAGAATTGTTTCATTTTCTTTCTTGTTGAGGTCTGAGAACAACTTTGTGGAGTTGGTTCTTTCCTTTCACCTTTACGTAGGTTTCTGGATCAAACTCACGCCATCGCACTTCAGTAGCAAGCACCTTTATCCACTGAG